>RDPX01000047.1:3269174-3298902 GCA_003991215.1 Morbakka virulenta | reverse complement strand
AATAATAATAATAATAATAATAATAATAATAATAATAATAATAATACAAAGGATGTGGAAAATGAAAACGGAAGTAATACCTGTTGTGATAGGCGCACTCGGTACCATCAGAAAAGGAATGGAAGATAACATCAGAAGTGTCTCAGAAAATATGAATCTTCAAACAGTCCAAAAGACCTGCTTACTAGGAACTGCAAGGATCCTTCGTAAAGTATTTAGCATCTGAACTTCAGGACATGATATGCCTCAGGTGTATTGTTTACACCCGGCCAAAGAAAAAGCAGCCAGTATGAACTGTGACATTTAGCAAAAAAAAAAATAATAAGAAGAAGAACAGCGAAGTAACAGTACCCGTTTGACACCTGTGTCACAGCGTTATGAAATGGAATGAACTGATGATCTTGACCTCTTATCCCACACCCACCAAATGATACAAGACAAAACACCACATCCTTACAGGCTGGACTGGACATCCAAAAGAGCGAGATAAAGATTCTGACGATGAACTCTAAGGGCACGAACCCTGTTACATGAGAGGTATCCCCTTTCCATGAAGTTGACAGCTATACCTACCCTGGGAGCATCACTGGCAGCCAAGGTAACATCGACTGAAATGTCAAGGCTAGGATCGGCCAACAAGGAAGAGCATTTATGCAGCTTCGGAAAATCTGAAGCTCAAAAATGGTGCATACCAAGAACGGACTGTTTATATCAAAACGTAAAGTCAGTCTTTCTACACGGACCTGAAGCCTCAAGAACGTACACAGACCTTCGTCAACAATATCCTCAGAAGAGTTCTCCAGGTTTGCTGGTCACACACCATCAGTAACACCATCTGTGGCAGAGAATCGACGAGCCACCCATTGAGCATGAGCTGATAAGAAGGAGATAGAGCAGACATACTAACGAACCCAGTGACTAGCATTACCAGGCAGGCTCTTAAGACACCAGGGGGACAGGCAAAAAAACCCATCTAGTTAAGTGACTTGAGCCAGATACAAACAAGATGGGTTACACTTGGAAACAGGTCCAGATATTAGCACTGGACTGAAAATTCTGGAGGGCTAAAGCTGGTGGCCTACGACAGTGGAGAGGTGATGGCCTACAGTAAGTAAGTAAACTATTTAAATATTTACTGAGTCTGAAATGTATTTTGGTAACAATTTTTTTCTCCTTCTATCGAAACAAACACGATCTCTAAAACCTCAAAATACAGTTAATGCCACGCTAAATTTCTGTATCAGTCAAGAATAAAATTTGACCTCATGACGGTTAATGGGTATTTTGACGACATCGCTTCTAGTAAATAAAAACAGAAAGAAGCAGACTATTTTAAAGGCGTTTTGATTACAATTAGGGTCCAATAAACTTTTTGAACACAAAAAAGTAACTTACCGAATCGGATGCATTCCGGGGCCAGCCAGTCCAACTCTGGTTTCGAACTGGAATACCAGTCAAAGAGAACAGATCAGCTTTGACCTTAATAGGAAGTGTGGAAACCAAAAACACAATTATTCTACTTCCTAACTAACTTATTTCAATCGCCATTTAAAAATATGTGTGAAAGGCCAACAACATTACAACTTAAAAGCATAATATGAACTACCAAAGTTTATTCTTTCACTTATTTCTATGTATTTACAGTTGTTGAAAGTACTGAGAAGTTGACAAATGAGCAAACAAAGAATTCTTTCGTGGTAGCTTTAATGGGAATTTTGTTTTTTTTCTTAAATTGATAAAGACGTCGCAAGGAAAATACACACATTTTATGACATTGTAGGTCAATCAGGAGGTAAAAAATAGCATACGTATTTACTTATTGAAACAATTACTTAAACAGAGGAGGCGTGGCTTAATGGTGACTGCAGTTGCACAGTAACCAAAGGGTTCCGGGTTCGATCCCTTAAACGGGCAAGGAGAATTTAGAACTTTACAAAAGAAAAAGCTATTGGTTGGAGTCAGGAAAGGCATCCGGCCAAGAAATTACTCACTGCCAAAACAAAGTCCCTCTAAAGGGCACCGTCTGAGCCCAAGTTAACGGGGGGAAATGACGTTAAAACAAAACAAAAAATACATATTTGTCCAAGATAGCCTCTAATTTTTTACAAAAATTTCTATTGATAAAAGCCCTCTATATGTTACTAAACAGGGAGAAAGAATTTTGAGATGCCACAAAGAACAATTTTCAAAATATTCCCAACCGGTCAGAAACATGCATACAGTATCGACAGAAAACGCGCATAAAGACTCACTAGCAGGAATGTGCACTGGAGAAGTTTAGCCTCGTTGCGAAGTTTTGAAACATAGTAAAGTTAAATAAAAAATTATAAAAGCCGTTACCTGCCGTATTGTTTGGCTTGGAGGGTAGGGTAATGTAAAATCTCTACTGTTGTGTCTCACTGAAAGTGTTACAACATTGGCTTCTAAATCACCATTGCGTTCTAGTAAGAAACTATCACCAGATCCCCTAAGAATAAAGAGTCAACAGAAAAAAATTACAGTAAACATCACAGGCTACAGTAATATATTTGACAATCTGCTACATGTGATACCATGGTTTCAAGAACATCATACCAATGTATTAGATTCTATGGGGGAAAAAATACACAGAGTGATTCCCCGGCCTCAAAACCTTGTTTAGCAAATTAAATATACTGTGGTTATTTCCCCCGCTAAAACAATTCAAATCCCAAACTTATGAGTCCAAAGAAGCAAATCAGCAACTCCCACAAACTTTACCACGACAACAGTTTGTTGTTTTTGTTTATATGGGTGGGATTATAAGCCCGCGTCGCGATTCAAACTGGATCTCGCGAACACGACCATACCTTGAGGGCTGGAAGCCAGTCAGCTCATCTTCCCAGAATGGCACCGAAGATCCTCATACGGTGTTCACCCCTTGCGTGTAATCGAACCAGCCAGTGCTCAACGTCTTCCCGCTCTTCTCCACATTTTGGGCGTCAGGTCGTTCGTATTTGGGGATGAACGACGTCGGTACCTAGCGAAGGCTGAGTGGTGGCCTGATTGAAGTCTTGTTAGGAGAACGCAATCCGATCGTGTCTTCAGTTTCTCGTCAACCTTTTTCGATTTGCCATGATATGCTTCTCGGATGTGCGGATGGTTTGCGGGTGGGTCCGTGATCATCGCTCTGATGATGTTTATATGCTTGTCAGCGATTTTGGTGGCTCGTCCAAGTAAACCACGGCCTTGACAGCAGCACCAGCAAGTTCATTTCCCGGAATACCAGAGTGCCAGGAACCCATTGCATGGTGAGTTGGCATCGAACCTTGGCGAGCGACGACCATACCATCAAGACTGACTAGGCATACCCCAGGATAGCTTCACACAGTCATTGGCTGTCAGTGTATATCAGAACAGTAGTCTCGTTCGAATTTGTCTGTGCTCAATCGAGAGATTGCTTCATCGCCTGAATTTCCTCCTCCAAGGAGCAAGTCAGCATCCGGCCATGTCGGACTTGGCTTAAATCCCCTCTACCGACGACCTCACTGAAACACAATTGTTGTCATCTCAGGGTGCAAGAGGCAACAGCAGGTGTTTGGCTACAGCAGGAATCTTTGACGTCAGTTCCAATGCAGCTGATCTCCAATTGGTTCGTTTGGGCAGCCAATCGCCGAATTCCCTTTCAACCAACATGATACCGGATGGTCTGGAGGGCATTGCTTGGTTTGCTCGGATGATTTAAAGATGGCACGATCACTCGATGTCTTGAAACTTGGGGCATCTAATTCCAGATTGATGGCTTCCAGCGGTGTCGATTGAAGTTGTCCTGTTACGACCTAAAGTCCTCTGTTCTGGGTACGTTCTAATGTCTTCATACCAATCTTGCAAACCCACAGCAGCCAGGCTAGGCCCGCATAGGTGAGTCTGCTCCAAATAAAGGCGTGAAACAGCGTGAGTAGGTGTGGTCGATCCCATCCGAATGAGCAACAGTTCGAAGAACGCAGGTTCTGTAGTAAATGCAGTGACGTTTTGAACATCCGTCTGGAAAGTCAACGTTCGACCGACAGTTACTCGCTTTTTGTTGGACCTAGGTGAAACTTCCGCTCTTTGCTCCATGCTACGAATGTGTCAATCGATTTCTGCACTTTTGCTACTGCACGTACCTTGTCTTCAGATGACCAAACGATCGATACGTAGTCTGCAAACATCGCGTTTACCGTATCTTCAGGGGGGCGGATGCCTAGATTGGTGATGTAGAAGATGAACAGGAGGGGTGCTAGAACCGATCACTGCGGCAGACCCTGTTGAAATTGGACTGAATTGCTATCGACTCTGTGAATGCTTTGAACAATGTGCAAGATCTGATCTTCACAGCTGCGACCTTTATAGAAACCCGCCTGAATCGAGCTACATCATCCGTTCGTATCAGCCTAGAAGTACAGCTGGTGAGCGATGATGCGTCCCAGAACCTTAACCACGCACAACGTAAGGCTTACTGATCAGTACGACGTTACAGTACTGGCAGCTTTCCCAGCTTTTAACCGCGGTATGATGGTTGCCAGAGCCTTCACAAACATTGGCGGGATGTTGTTTGGACCAGCTGCCTCCTTTGCTTTTTGTCGGGAAATAGCTGACTTCAGCTCCCCCATCGTAAAAAAAAAGGAAAGCTGCTAGGACGTAGTGCTTTGCAAACACTTCTACCTTGCGTTTGTGTCCGTGATGTACCAGTTCCGCTGGCGTATAGCTTCTTTTAACGATTTTGCGTCAGGTTTTCCATTCAAGGAGGTGGATGATTTTCCAGACGCGGGAGTCATCAGACGAATTGATCGCTTCTTCAATGAAGTTACACAACCTTTCCACTTTTGCCTCCTTGATCATCTCATTCGCCTCCTGAAAGAATACAATCTATTCAGCATGCTGGGTGCGGATGTCTCCCCAAAGGTGGTTTTGCTTCCTGATCACTGCCTTAACTTGTGGGATCACCCAAGACTTGGTCTTGCGTCCGGGCTTGCTCTTCCAAACGTGAGCTGTTTTAGCTTTGTGTAAGGTCAAGATGATGTTCGATACTTGGATTTGAAGCGTGTTGGTGGGTGGAGATGTTACGAGACGTTCCTCTAATGCCTCACTAAAAGCTGCTGAGTCCACGCCGTTTATCTTCCATCTTGCTGTTGTCGAGACGAATAACTGCAGACGGATTGTCACCGCGGTGATTAGGATAGGAAGATGGTCTGAATCACCAATTGGCTCAAGCAGCTGCCAGGGCACTTTTGTCAACCAGTGAGAGCCCACCAATGACAGATCAGGTGAGGTACCATTGCCGGTAATGCGACTGTGTCAAGTGGCTCAGTCATCATTCAGGACAGAAAGATCAGTACTTGAAATCCAGTTTACAAGATCTGATCCTCTCACATCGGCTGGTTGGCAGGTATTTTATACTCGTGAGCGCCCATTAATGTCGCCCACAAAAATCGACTGGGTGGCAACTGGAATTGCAGCGTAATCAAACTCTGCATGTTGCACCTCGGTGTTGGGGAGGTACACGTTTGACTGGTTGATCCAGTCCTTCCTGAGTTTGATCTGGACTGCAACTCAAGGCCTGTCCAAAATACAGATGTTTTCTTCTCAAGGAAGTCGTCGTTTTTGATGAACAGGAGCAGAAAAGCATTCCATTGGACTATTGATAAGCTCCCTCTCTTCAACAGTGGTAGTGGTTGCAAGATAGTGGATGGTTCATCATGACTGAGCACCTGTTGCTGGTCACGTACATGTTGGATCAATCATTCTGTAAATGGGGGGCATTTCCAGAAACCAGTCTTTGCAGTACTGCACTTCTTGTGGAATGACTTTTGACAAAACTGACATCTCACAGGGCAGAAGTTTGATTGAAGGTTGCACTTGTATTTTGTACATGCAATCCTTCTGACCAACCTGTCAATCACTTCTGGTGATATGAGCGTAATCTCTCGCCAAACAACTGAATGATCAGTTGATCCCTCATCAAGGTGGGAGCATTACCAACATTGTGTCGATCAAGTTGTCGCTAACTTCATAACTGGCATGCTGCTGGCTTTGCATCCGTTGGGTTTGCAGATAAAGGTGGCTGTTTCTCCTCCAGTCCTGATCACTTTACCATACGAAAGCCATGGAGTTCTAATAAAAAATGTGTGATCGGTTTCTTCCTCTTGTGGAATGCTAGTTGTTGGTTCATCTACCCAGGCAATAGTTATTCCGTGTTTGGAGCAATACCACTTGATATTACTCCTCTTCCTAATCTGCTCAATCTGCCCTTTGGTAAAACCGATGCACTTGGAGTGGTTACACAGTCACTGGTTACAAATACAAAGGAAGCTCATAGGTTTGGCCAAATCCTGATCGTGTTTTTGCAGATTGCACATTTCACTGCCATTGGGTCAGGAAAATCAAATTCAAACGCTATTGTCAACTTGATGCCTGTTCTTCATCTTGTCCCTTAAGATGTATTGGTAAGTAGGTGGTGATGCAGCAGTATCAGCCACAGGGCCCAAATGTCTTTCTACATCACAGGCTTGGAAAAGCAGAGAATTTTTGAAATATGTTGTGTCATAGGCTGGAGACACCCAGGAATAAATTTCCATTAGATGATCCTTGTGTGCCACACTAGGAGTCAAAAAGTCACATCTACTATGGTTCCCATGTTTACAAAGACACTTGTCATTACTTTATTATGAAGTCCCCAACAGTTCTAGTATTGACTTTGCAGCATTGCATTAGTATTCAAATGGTGATTAGTCTCACCTGATTTAACTAGATTTGGGGTACTGCATTTACCAACCAGGAAAGAAAAAAGGGAAATTTATCTCTCTTAACAGTTACTGGTGAGTATTTGAAGTAAATCCAAATATCAAAAAAGAAAATACCTTGACATTGTTTGGAAGCCACCATCCGATATCATGTTACAAGGTTTTTGGTGAAGTGGTGTAATATTAGTTCTATCTGGTTCCAAAATCAAATGAACTTCATCATCAAGGTTTAGGCTTGATATCTGTGTCTGTAAACAAAATGATTAACAATGTGGAGTTATCAAAGAAATAAATTACCAAATGATAGGTCTATCTATTCCATTATTATCATAGCTACAGGGGATGAATAAACACTTAAAAATACAAGGAGAATGTGCATTGAGGTATGACAATCACACACTTTTCTTTCTATTAAGTAACTTCCCGTCACATATAATCTTAATATGGACCCTGGCAATGGTTACAAACAACAATCACAAGAAAACTATACTATACTCCAGTAAACCAATGCCAATGTCTTTCACTCAAGCATAGCCCCTGTTGCTTGGCTCTATTCAAATAAACAAATTTGCCAATCCTCCCACAAAGTGAAGAAAATCATGGCTATATGGCTTTTATGTGTTTCTTTGGGCAGAGATCAAAATCCAGAAGAAAGAAACCCCTGAAATGTTACTGAGATAAAGAGAATAGAAGCAATGAGTTGATACAAAGCTAGTGGCATATGTGCAAGTACTACAAGCTTTTAATATTTAATAAGTTAAGGGAGACAGACATATGAGGAGACAGGTAGTCGTTAGGAAAAATGAAAACAATATTTAAGCAGAGGGCAAAAGAAGCTGGAGTAACAGTGGGAGAAGAAATGGAAGAAGAAAGAATAAAAGACAATGCAGGTGATGGAGGAACATATGGGTAAAAAACAAAAGTGAAAGGGGCAGATGATGAAGAAACAAAGCAGAAAAAAACAGGAGAAAGAGAGGAAATGCATGGAAAAAA
The DNA here is from genome assembly GCA_003991215.1 of Morbakka virulenta. NCBI lineage: Eukaryota > Metazoa > Cnidaria > Cubozoa > Carybdeida > Carukiidae > Morbakka > Morbakka virulenta. The sequence goes on along the minus strand of RDPX01000047.1, from coordinate 3,291,169 downwards.
AAGGTAAATAGGCTAAAGGGGAAGACACAAAAAAGGGAAAAGCCAAGGGTTTGTTTGTAATGCAGGCCCATTAGTTGACCAATACAAAAGGTCAAGAAAGGAGCAATAACATTAAACAGTAATTTCCTTGATAATTTCTTACTGATCTGGTAGGCAATACTGGAAAATAAATCAAGACCCTACAACAAACCCCAAAAAGTGCAATATTTGTTGGCTTTTGTTTCATTGATGGGTCTCTGGGTCTGGTCCAGCTGAAATAAAAATGGCTGTAATCATTGTGATGATCAAAATTAAGAGGCATTAGGCAAGGTGACATAGGCAAGAAAGTCACAAAACAGACAAAAATGGAAGTCTGTTGTGGCCATCTGCCTGCAGTTGCACTAAGGGTGGCTAAAAAAGCAGAGAAGGGGTTACAAACTACATAACAGAAATTCCCCCTCTATATTTTTTGGTAAAAAAATGCCTTTGTGCTTTCACTAATAGCTCTGGTGAATACGATGAATAACATCATTGTATATTCACAAGTTGTATTCAAATTTAGTTTTGTAACAACTTACACTAAAAGAAAACAAGTAAAATGAAGTAGCTTTAGTCTTGTTGTTGTTAAAGTACATTAAAAGGCTAAGATCTAACTGTTCTTAATATAGTAAGCAAACTAAATAAAGATACACTACTAAAACTTCAAACAATTGACATGCTACAAGTGGGAGGGGTGGGGGCATTACATACTTATATTAAGATAACTGTACCAAAATTATTTCATCTTAATATCTTGTGAAACAAAAGTATAAATATTTTGCTGTAACTCTTACATTCTCTGATGTACCTTATCCCATTATCAGGTTATTACAATATTTATTACATATGGGGAAAGACTATTGGCATCCCCATAGGTATTTATTTACTCATCCAATAAATCATGTCACTATATGTCTGTGATTTTTTACTCTTTTTGCTGTAGTTTGTTCAAGTGAAATTATTTTCACCATTGGCACAGATGCAATGATGTAAAGTAATGGGACTTTTTATTTGTTTGAAAACACAAACTCTGGATTTTTTCAATTACCTAATTTGTCAGTAAAATAGTATGGCAAAATACTTTAAAAGGGACTTAACTGAGAAAGAAACAAAACAATACCCTATTATGAAATTGTATGAAAATGTGTTTCTGACACCCATATTTACAGTTAAAGAACTTGGCTTTAAAACACAAAAACTTAAAAATACACTGCTTTTTCCATCACTTAAAATGGGACCTGTTTCCTGGTTTTGATACATGAAGAAGATGCTGTAGGGGCATGAAGTGGGGGTGTTAAATTCAAGGGTCTCACAAAATGATTTATGCCTTAACCTCAACATTTGATATCAAACAAAGTAAAAATCTGTCAAAAAGTACCTGGTCAGTTACTTCTTGAGGCCAACCTACGAGTTGTTGCTTACTTTGTGGAATTCCTGTGCGCATTTCAATGTGTCTCTTTAAGGCAGCTGAATAGGTAAAAGGTTGTTTTAAACAGATAATGAAACTCTAAAAATTAAGAGTTATCTTCTATAATACTACTACTACTATTATTATTATTATTGTACAAATTATATACAGCTGCTTTAATGCTTACTTCTGCAAAACAAAAGAGGTACATGATTAAGGCATAAAGTATCCACTTATGATGTTACAAATTTTTTCTGTTTTATAACAAATTTTATGGTTCTTTTCTTTGCTTTAACAACTTTAAAACATCATGGGCATACAACATCAGGAACTGGAGTGATCTGAGCTATGATGAGACCAGAGTAATGGCCCATGATGGAGAAAGATGGAGAATCATATCATCCAACACTTGGGAAAGAAAGGATGGAACATGAAGAGGTGAAGAACAGCTTACAACATTCAAGGTGTAAAATTTGAGAATGTGCTTTCCAGCATGTTAATTCCATGTGGTTATTATTTTGAATCCAGTAAGGTAGAAGCACAAAAAGTAACAAAAGTGAAATTGCTTTTTTTATTACTTTTTCAACTTCATAATTCTGAAGTGCAAGTAATTAGATAAAGTTGATCTCATACAATGTTATATGTATGATGGACCTCAGCCTCCAGTTCAGCTATGTTGACATAACTGAGCAGGGGGCACAATAAAGTTACAGTAAAATCCATGAGGAAGACTTGCATGTATGAATTTGATGCACTGGCAAAGGAAAATGAGCTACAATCAATTTACATTTCAAAATGTTCACTTAGTAAGTGTGGAAAATCACTACTGGAGTTAAGTCCTAATTGCAGACAATGCCATATGGAACGTCATAGCTTAACACAAAATTTTCTGAATTCAAATGCATAAAATAATAAACCTAGATCAATAGCCTGGTACTTTTAATATAGCCAGTGTAAAATCTGTACTTGACAATTAAATAATTCCAAGATAAGGTAAAGAAGATCTGCCTGAAATACCATAAATCATTAAGATAAAACAGTGGATCTTGACTTGCTTTCCCTTGAATAGGGATCAGTTAATGGCAATCCTATTAGAAGCCACTATAATCTGAGGGCATTGCAGCAGCACACCATTAAATTGGATTTTGTTACTTCCAATTTAACTCATTCATTTGATATTAAGCTTTCATATGTATTTCTTTGGTACCCACATTGTTACTTTATTTTTAAAAATTGTATGAAAACAACAACTCCACACCTCCTTTGTACTCATACCTAAATAAACATTGTCTCCCAAAAATAATAATTATTGATCTAGATTTATTTTGGCAAATTGCTACTTTTTGGCAGAGTTAATGATAGACCCTGGTCCAACTAAATAGGCTTTGTCACATAAGTAAAACATAGGATGTTGGGTGCTATTTCTTACTTACTCCTAAAAATTAGGACAATGATAAAAGAAATTATGTTTAGAAAAATTTCTCAGAAAGTTTACCTACAGTGGTCAATACAAAACACAGGAAGATCAAATTACTGAATGAAAAATCTCTGCTGTAAATCATTTAAAATGGGGGCAGGTAACAACAATGGTTTCCTTTAACAACTTTTACAATTTAAACCTAAAGTAATAAATTAAAGGAATAGTTTGCTTTCATACCAACTCTTTCTGTGTCCAAAACTGGGATATGCAATGTAAGTTCTGCTGTAACAATGACAAATTTAATCTCCCTGCCATGACCCAAAATAGAATCTCTTGTCATTTCATCAGACTCAACATTGACAACAGGAGGATCAAGGTCAACAAATGGCGGAGTACTTACAGAAGGACCCAATACATCTGACAATGGCACTCTACAACAAGAAACAAACAAACAAAACAGGTACCTACTGTATTGAAAAAAAAATAGACAAAGACTGTGCTAATAATAAAATGAAATATTGTTCAAAGAGTTGTTTTAAAACTCGTTTTTTAATATGTTACCAACTATTGAAATAAGATGTGCTGCAAAACACCAAAAGTTGATGCCATTGTAAGGGTATAACTACTTCCCACAGGTGTCTATAATAAGTGATTCTCCTTCATCATGCAATACATGTACAAATTACAGCACCTACTTCTATTTGGGGCAAATGATTACAAATTGTAACATCACATCCGTAGTGTTTAGTTCATACACCACTAAAAATACATAAAGATATTATTTTATTTCATATTACCAGTGTAACGCTTTAAGAATTAAACGTCTAGATGCAATGCCTCTTTCCTTCTATCAAAAAACATGCAATAAAAGCCAAAACATGCCAATTGCCAACCACGATGTTTACATTTTCAATGTACAACTTAACGAGAAATAAAAATTGTAGTCTTTATATATTTGCATCAACAAAGCATTTGACTCTACCAATTCTTTTTATCTAATGAATAGCTTTTATCAACAAAATTTCAAAATTTTAACTTAACAGTTGGTAATAGTTAGGGTTACAGACCTTTGCATGATAAGAAATATTTTAAACATCTTAAAAAAGCCAACCTGTCAAAAATATTAGTTATTCATTCCCCACATTTAATTTTGCTTAGTAACAAAGGAAACAAAGGAAATCAAGCCATTGAACCCTTAGATTAAATGTACTATAAATCCAAAAACAAAACGTCTCAATATCAAACCTCCATAGATCTACTTTATTAAATGTCCGAAATGTACATCTCAACAATTCACCAGAACCTTATTATGGGTTGTATAAAAGGCAATTCCTTGATGCATGCATATTTGACAATTAGTCAAATTTCCCCCATTATTCCCCTGCACCTCTATTATTCTGCCTCCTTTTTACTTCATGTACCATTCATTGGCCCAATAATTGTAAAGAAGCACACTTTACAAAAATCTATTCCAGCAGGAAGCAGGTATATGATAATGATGATGGCGACGATGATGATAACACTATAAACCACTATCTAGATCAATGACAGATCAAAAGATAAAATTAAAAGGCATTATGACTGACCTTTTTAATCACATTTAGCTAAACATGTTAGTATATGACATTATGAGTTATACAAGTATTTAGATATCATGATGACTATTGATTACTGCGTATGACTGATCATCGAGACAATATTTTCTCGACTTACCTTGAAGAATTTTGAAATGGATTTTCCGTATCTGAAACAACTGCATTTATTGAGGCCTGAAAATGGTAACAATTTGTAAATGAAAATATAATATCAAACAAGTTGTACAAGGGCACGGTCACATAAATGCAAAAAAAAACACCATTTGGCAAGGTGAAACTAAACAGTCACCCAGTGTTCCGTTGGGAAACATAAAACCACGAAGTGTTGCTGGCGACACTGCTCTAATATTTGTAATATTTGGTTAAAGCTCTGCGAGAGAAGAGCTGCTCTCTATATTCCTTTTTTAAGAAATAGACACGTTATGATGTAAAAAAGGAGCAAGGTAAAGTATAAATAACACCAGAACTTAAGGTAGATATCCTGTTTTACATCTTCAACATAATTATCGTGTGGTATGAATTGGCTTCTTTTGTTTCTAGTGCCCAGGATAAAGTAATATACTTTCCCTTCTAAAACTTAGTAGGCTTAGCGCTAACAATTAAGTGTGTATTATTTAAGAAGAACTGCTAAGAAAAGTGTTCACAAAGCATGAAACAACTATTGATCAAGAAGTGGGCAAAAACAGCAATGGAATTTTACCACACCAACTCACCTGGAAGGATCAAGGGCCGAGTTTATAAAAAATTACCCTATTTTCTTGCTGGGAAAACCGTCTTTCTTGTCGTTATCAATTCCTACCTTGGAAAATTCCAATATGCAATGACAAAAAACAACCTAGGCTCTACACAACTAAGGTCTCTAACCTAAGTTTTATTTACAAACACAAGTAGGCACAAAATTCTGGACTTAACAATTCTCGCAATGAGGTTTTTTGGAGGAAATAAAATGGGTCAATGTGGTAATTAAGTACCAAGTGAGCGCATTTAAAACTAATTTCTTGTAATCAATAATATAAAATTAAAAACTTACCACAAAGTCCCAATTATGTTCTTCCAGTATAGCGATGCACTCATCAGCGTTTTCTATACCTGATGCAGCCTGAAGGAAAAAACAACAACGATATACTGATAACTGATTCCGAATCTTCGAAGACGATTAAAAATAACCGCTTAAAATGTTTTACCTGGAAATTGGCAAAAATTAGATCTCTCTCTCCAGCGACCGCCATATTTGAGAATTATGTATTCGATTGTACGCCTGCGCATTCGAACGTAAATAAGAACTGTTATGACGTCATGGTGTTTCTTTCCAGCTTTTGTATTTCCGATCGAGTCTTCGATCTTTTGCTTTCAAATATTATTGATTGTGCATTACAGACATCGACATCTTTTAGCATGCGTTCTAGGATATTTCAGATTGCTTCTATCCCGTCTTTACTTTGAATAAAATGGTTTTCACTCGCACTGTAAGCATTAAAAAAAAGTTTTCTTATTAAAAAGACAACTTCATAAATTGACACTCAAAACCGTCTAACGTTCACTGGGAACCGACCAACATAGCGACAAGATAGGAAAAATAAAACTGAAGTTTTGAACTTCATTTTAAAAGAAAACGCATAACCAACTTGGAGCAAAGCAAGACCCTGATGCTACACTGTGGTAATACGGATTTACAGGACGTTTATTTTATCTTCTAGGAGTTAACCTCAACAGAAGAAATCAGGGACAGTGCGTATATAGTCGGACGTGACCAGTTAAAGGAAAATTACACTCCGCAGGCAAATGTCCCGGACGAAAGGAATTATATTTCTACTAATGCATCAAAAATAATCAAAGACAGTTAATCATTTGTCACCAGGCTGAGAGAAGAGCCAGAATCTTGTGGGTTGCGGGGGGGGGGGACAGATGAGTGAACAGATCTGCGATCAAGTCATTGAGAAAAGCACATAATATACACATTTACACATAAAAGCACATAGAAGACATTTTTATCAGAAAATTGCTAGAAAAAAGAGGTGCTTTGAATGTCGAACAGATAGTAATAGTTGCAAGAGCTTTAAAATCAAGTGAGGCACACGTTACTAAAATAAAGGCCCAGGAGAGATATTCAGAATAAGAGAGAGCCGAGGGTCTGGAAACGATTTTCTCGCCCTCGGGTGCATGCAAAATGCTAAAGTTTCAAGTGAGAGAACCACAAACTAAAAGACCTACAATACCTAAAATAAATTATGTAAGTGCTTGTTTTTTGTCTTTTTTCCCCTCTTTTCTGTGTAATTAGTTAGTTTTGGTGTAATAACAACCTCATGTCAAACTACACATGTCTTGACTGCCAGTAAGTAAAAGTCAACAATTTCGATGAGAAGAGAACAATTTGATAGAACGTTTTAAAATTTTCTAAAGTTATTACCTTGATACTCAGAATTAGACAACTTGGGTTGTCTAATTCTGAGTAGTAGTCTGTGTATTACTTTTCACAGATTTAGTGCACACTATATTATCCTTAAACTCCGCCTGGACGTCTGCTATGTAGATGTTCTTGCCGGTCCCAAGGCCGGATAAAGAAGAAAGGGTGAGAGTGGAGTTAATACCCTTATCTCGTAACAAAAGCCTCATTTAGAGAATCCAACTTCAAATAATAAACCATACATGGTGACAGGGATAAAACAAGCCAGAATGATGGAATTATGAAGGAAATTGACTAAACCCAAAAGGGAGTCATCGTCCCGGTAGTGCATTCCCCAACCCAGAAAAATACTCCAGAAAATGACGCTGGGATGTTCGAACTAAGTTTTAGATTGGCAAGCTTACTCAGGTTTTAAAAGATTTTGACAGTTATAGACTGGATATATTTGGTGCCAATGAAGTTCATTGAACTGGTACAGGGAGGAAAAAGCTGACCTCAGGTCACACCATAATTTATTCAGCGTTGATGGATATTATATGCTAAGTGTTCGACTGCTTAAATCCTGCTCAAATGGAGACCATTGGTTCTAAAGCTTCTGTTGGCCAGGTTCAACTCCAGGTATGCAAAACTGACAGTAATTGTGCTCTATGCACCCAGAGAGATGAGGAAAACAAGGATAAATTTTACAAGAGATTTAAGGCGGCAATAAACACAGTGAAAGCACATGATGTACTGCTGGTGATGAGGGATGTAAATACCATAGTTGATAAAAGCAGTATGAGCCGAGAACAAGTAATGGGTAAGAATGGGGTTAGGATACAAGATAACAATGGATAACGGCTCTATGATTTCTTTGAAGAGAAGAAGAGAAAACGACGTTTTTTAAAAATACTGTCATAACCGCACTACTATATGGCCCGGCATCGTGCAAAGTGATAAAGACCGTCCTAAGGAAGTTGGATTTTCCAGAATTGATATCTGGGAAGAATTCTGAATCTATATTTGCCACAAAAGATATCAAATGATGACCCTCATACAAGAACATCCTTAAGACCTTTGTCCCAAGAAATAAAGATGAAAGTGTCAAAGTAAATTGCCAAACAATTACTAACACATTGTTAAAGAATGTTTTTTGGTTTTAACGTCATTTTCCCCATAAACTGAAACTGACGGTGGCCTTCATAGGGACTTGGATTTGGCAGTGAAGATTTTCTTGGCCGGGTGCCCTTGCTGACGCCAACCAATGGGTTTTTTTGTGAAGTTCCAAAGTTGCCCGCTTTAGAAGAAGGTATAGATCGAAAAAGCCAGGTAACACTTTTCAGAATCAGATAAATATATTTCTTCTCCAAAATCGGTCTCGAAATGCAATACTGTCATCAAATTCTATGGCAAATGCGGATTGGGGAAGTGGTCATAAGCCGGTAGTCTGCGCTTTAAACTTAAATCACCTGAGAAAACTAAGGGTACTTCACCCTATCAAATAGAGCTTTTAAGAACAAATGAACAATTAAACAAAAATATGCTATTCCAGTAAAAAGAGAATTTAATTCCCAAGAAAACAACACAGCAAGAGATAAGCTAACAAAATCGAAATAATTTTTTTAAGAAGTCAGCTGCAAATTTATTAGATACCAATGCTAGAAAAGAAAACGCATTAATACTGGATGACCGATAATCTCTTGAAATTCATTGAAGCCGAAGAAAGGCTCAGAAAGACCTAAAATCCTTCAACTGAAAAAAACTATTCTTTACGCTAAAAGTAGTGAAATAAGCCAAAAGATGAATGATAAATGAAGAATATAAAGGTATGAATTAACATTAAAATACAGAAAATCAACGTTATTACTGAAAACAGCTCCTTCCTTGCTTTCAGTCTACTTACATTAAAGCAAATACTAGAAATTGTTTGAAAAGGCACTTACAGTGAGAAGAGGTGTAATTTAAGGCCTTGTTCAATGTCATCGACTTGCCAGTGGATTATAGCTCTATTAGAAAAACTATTTAAGGAAATGTTTTAAAATACATTATTTTCTGCACCATAACAACAACTTTGATGGCAGCAATTATAATAAAGTCGTTGTTTTAAAGGAGGATTACGTGAGAGAGAAACAGGAAGTGCTTCTCTGAAACAATTGAAATAAATAAATGGTACACCTCGTTTCTTTTGTGGCTGAAGTCAAAAGCGGAGATGGCTGCATTCCAGAAAGGATAATTCTTTACAAAGATGAGTCTTCTATCTCCTCTTGTATATTGTCTCCGTACACAACCTCTAATTATATTAAGTGTTGAAAACGTAGTCAAACTGTTATTTCAAGTATATGCAACAAGGGTATTTCTTGTTTTTGCTCTGAGCACATTGAGTGAAAAGTCCCTCTGGGGGGTTTGATTGATCTGTGAAACTTTCGTCATCATCGCTATTTGAATGAGCAATTTTTAATACATAGGATTTCAGAACCACGTACTAACTCTTTTGTAACAATTTAGTTGTGTAAATTACTTAAAATGTCTTAACTCATAATACTCATCACAAAAACTCTTAAGATTTCCATCCAGCGAAAACACATGAATAGGTGTTAATGACTAGTTTAATTAGACAAAAAATCTTCCAGCCTCAAAAAGACCACTTAAATAAACGCTATTTTAATATTCTCCTTCCAACGAAACACCTGGTGGTCTATTTGAGGATATATGGAAAACAGATTCATTTTTGCAAGTTCACAATGAAAATATGACAGCCGTTCAACATGTGTTTTAACTTACAAGCTAACCTACAAGATTTTTCTGAGAAGATATTTAATACTGCTAGAATGAGATCTTTCCATAGGTAATGAAGATGCCTTTGACAAATAAAAAGTGCTGGACAAACTGTCTGTTGCTACTAAAAATTCGTTGGGTATACTAACACTTCTGGTCGGACATGTCTGTTGTCCACCAAATTTTCTCGTGTTCTGATGTTACATTAGAACTTACGGTCTTCATTTGTACTGTGATATTACAATATGAATAAATTTCTACAACACAATAATAAATTTGTATTCCATACAGAAATTTCAGTGTGAACAGCCCATGATGGTAAAGTTTAGTCTTCAGGTGATGTTTTAATGAGTAGTGACGGCAAAATTGAAATTGCTGTGAAAGTAATTTCTTTCTAAAACTCTTATTTCAAATTTCGTTCTCTAGACAGATTTGTTAAATTTGCTAAATTCTAAGAAAATTTCGAAGCTTTCTTTTATTACAGATTTGTCGTTGATCAGAGGCTGAAGGAAAGTATTTTGCTGTGTCTTCAATGCAGATTCTAGCTTCAACTTCCTTCCTTCTCCACGAAATTTCTCATAACTTGCATGCATGGTCTTACAATGTCTCTTCAAATTGTAGCTCTTCAAGACGCTAACACTTTCTTTACATATCAGGCAGATTGTTTGCCCTCTTTGTTCCGCCACAAAGTACTTTAGTTTCCAGGCTGGCTGAAACTGTCTGTTTTCCATATCAACTTTAGGGTTATTAGGGAAAGATATAGTTCGATTCCCCGAGCTGTCGAGGAGAATTTGGAACTGTACAAAGAAAAGCCATTGGTTGGCGTCAGGAAGGGCATTCGGGCAAGAAATTCCTTACTGCCGAATCAAAGTCCCTCTGAAGGGCACCGTCTGAGCCCCAATTGCTGGGGGAAAATGACATTAAAACTAAAAGAAAAAGAAAAAAAAGGGCAAGATACAATGAATAGTTATGTGATCTACATCGTATCCCTAATGTGGTCTGTAGCCCAAAATACAAAGAACATACATACCATTCGTAAGGGAATAAATAGCTTAAATAATGTCCCATTTCTTGAAAATGATCTACCAGGTAGCGAAAGATAATAAAACAGAACCAAGTCAGCAGAATGACAATTTCAGTTAAATGAATTCTACTGGAAATGTTTTGAAAAGATGTGTAAAACAGGAATCGTCTGGGGCAACATGCGTCAGCTCTTATTGGGCAAAAAACACTGAGTTTTGAAAGGAGTAATCGGCTAGCAGCAAGTAGCTATATTCAATGGAAATTAAATATAGTGTTCTAATATTTTTCTGCAAAAACAAAAAGGAATGGTAATTTGTGAGAAGGAACCACAGAATGACGCCTGGTCGTTATCCATAACTGTGAACTGCACAGTTTACTTATTAAGGTTACAGATAAGCTTTTGATTTCATATTATTATGGCTATTATAAAAATAACAGCTAGGTTGGGATGAAAACGGTTACAAAATCTTTCAAATGTATAAAAAGGAGTGATCCGGATCAAACCATTCCGCAGACCGCAAGTAGTCCAGCGGATAGGAGTTGCCGATGTTTGCTTTAAGTGGTTTTGGAACTTTGTTTGAAACCGTCATTTTGATATTTGTCGTGTAAATAGTGGCTATTTTTTATAACATTAAACGTTTTTCAAGAATGAGATGTTTCCCAAATCCCTGTGCTATTCGGCGGTGACTACTGTATTATAAAATCAAGAAACCTCTAGAGAAAATGAAAACCAGGCATTCTTAGTGATGAACATTTATCAAGCGAAGAAATAATCTTACCAGGATTAACATTAGAATTAGTTCCCATTAGATACTGGAGAAAAGTAACAACTCAGGCTCCCATTAAACGACATTAGTTGTGTTTTTATCGCGTTGTAAGAAATCAGCAACTTCTTCCTCGTTTGTTGACTGCCAGAAAATCGGACTCTAAATCTTCCCCACGTCCTACTCATTTATGTTGAGTTGCCTTGTGGGGAATTCCATAATACAAAGTAGCCAAAACTACATGGGGTAATTATCGATCGAGCGTTGACTTTCCAGTCGCATTTCCAAAACGTTACTGCAGCAGCAACCAATAGAATTCGCCTTCTTCTAGCTGTTGCTCATTCGGATTGGGGATGGGATCGACCACACCATCTCGCGTTGTTTCACCCCTTTATTCTGAGCAGACTCCGACATGCGGGCTCAGTCTGACAGCCGTGGGTTTCCGAGACTGGTATGGAGAAAGTAGAACGTGCCCTGAACAGAGCACTTCGTGTCGTAACAGGACAACTTCAATCCACACCACTGGAAGCCATTAATCTGGAATCGGATGTCCCAAGTTTCAAGACATTGAGTCATCGTGCCATCTTAAAATTACTCGAGCAAGCCAAGAAATGCCCTTTAGACCATCCGTGTAGAATGTTGCTTGAAGGGGAATGTGGCAACCGGCTTCCAAAACGTAGCAATTGGAGCTTGGCTACATCAGAGCTGTCGTCGAAGATCCCTGCTGCAGCCGAACACAGGAAACCACTCAACCTGCACCTTCTCGCACCCTGGTATAATAACGATCGTGTTTTAGTAAGGTCGTCGATAGAGGGGATTCGAGCCAAGTCCTACGCGGCTGGAAAACTTCGAAAATGCTCGATAAGAACGATCCTTGCCATCCATACAGGCTTTGTGCTCTATAAGGACGGATCAGCAGCGGAAGGTACATGAAGCGGTGGAGCAGCTGCTATGGTGACGTGTGGTAATCCTGGAAGCCCAACGATCGTCAAAACCATCCAGTGTCGGGTGACAGATGCTGACCAGCTCCTTGGAGGAGGAAATTCAGGCAATGGGACTCGCTCTTGATTGGGCACAGACAAATTCGAACGAGACTACTGGTCTGATATGCACTGACAGTCAATCACTGTGTGAAGCTATCCTGGGGTATGCCTAGTCAGTGTTGATGGTATGGTCGTCGCTCCCCACGGTTCGATGCCAACTCACCATGCAATGGATTCTTGGTCACTCTGGTATTCCAGGAAATGAAACTGCCGATGTTGCTACCAAGGCCGCAGCTTCCAAGGACGAGTCACCAAAGCAGATATAGCTAACAAGCATTATCAACACCATCAGAGTGGTAATCACCGACCCTCCCACAATCCATTCGCACATTCGAGAAGCATATCATGGGAGATCGAAAAGCGTTGACGAGAAGACACGATCGGATTGCATCCTCTTAACAAGACTCCGATCAGGCCACCACCCAGCCTTCGCTAGTTACCGACATTGTTTATACCCTAACACGACCGAACCAACTTGCCCAAAATGTGGAGACGAGTAAGACGACATTGAACATTGGCTGGCTAATAATAATATTAATGAAAATCAATGGCAACCTGATCACATTTTGTGAATTCACTTGCAGCTTCAGAAGCCAACTAACTAAAGCATTGAATGCTAAAAAGTATTGTCAAGAAATGAAAGAAATAAATCCCAGTCAGCCTGACCAGTTTTAGAAATCTTACGATTACATGTATTTTAAACAAGACTTAAAACATTTACCTTATCTTCAAAGTGACAACAGCACAAAAAGAAGATCCAACAGGAAGTAAAGTAAACTGGTATAATGCTCAGGAACGAAAGAAAAATCGACAAAGTTTAAAATATCATGAGAAAGAGCAAATTTGTAAGTAACGTCCCCACGTCCTAACCTTAAGGATGCCATAGAATGGAAAAAGAAATGAGCAGCTTCTTTCAATGATGTTATTCAATATAAAGCTGAGTCCTTATCTCCCGTAAATAATAATGGAATATCATTCTGATGTCAACTCTTGTGATATTACCTCTCCTTTGGAGGAATGTTAATCAGTGAAAATGTTTGGCTTGTCATTTCCTCCAGATTTTTCTTTTTTTTCTTGGGGTTTTTATATTCAATCTATAACCAAGACTGCTTATGAAAAGCTTGGTTCGTTGTATCTTGCTAGATATAACCTTACACCTCAGCCCTCGCTTCATCTCCACCATTTGCCTTTGCATAAAATACAGTTGGAATATCTGGACAGGTGCTCTGTCGCCTTATTTGAGTGTTCCTGATCGTGTTGAAAGACGTATTTGTAACTTGATAGGTCCAAGTCTTGCTGCTACACGTCAACCTTTGTCTAATTGATGGAATGTGGCTTGCCTTAGTCTTCTTTTTAAAGTTTTATTTCTTGGCTTAACCTACATCTTTTTCTTTTCATTTTTCCCCTCGTCGTATCTTCACAGTTCCATATAATTAGAGGCATTATGTCTTGTATGATTATGAATAATTAACAGAAATAAAGAAATAACTTAGGAAAAATCAACACAGGGATATCAATACAAGAAAAATAGGTAACAAGTGATCTAAAGAAAAGACAATGTAAAGCACAAGAAAAGCTTATATTTTGATTTTTTTATTGTACGCTGACCATGAAGATGAGCTGTGGAGTCCAGCGGAAAGAAATGTAAAACAAATATAAGCATCTCCCTTACCAATGCTCTCATTGAAGATCGTCTCAAAGACCACAAGGATATGAGAAGATTTACAATACAGGTATCCTTTCACAAAAGCAAAAAAATATACAAAGACCTGTGACATTTGTGAAAGTTAAGGGAGAGCAATTTTTGGAGAGAAAAGGTTTTTCTGGGTCTGTGTAGAGCCAGTAGTGCCTCACCTCGAGTCTACAATACCGGTTGTAAAGCCTGTCTGGGGTCCGAGACGTTCTGCATCCTTTCTGGCCATTGAATATCTGCTAGGTAACGAGAGTCATTCTTTTGACTGAAATTCTTATTAGGAAAATTTGAAATAGAAGTAGATGTTTAAAACCAGCACCCAGACGCAGGTTATCACAAAGCGGACTAATTGAGCCTTGTTATTTTGGAAGCTGCATGGTATATTCTGTTCACCATGTATTTTCGTTGTTTGGCATCTTTTAAGGTAAGGGTATCTATTAAGGTAAACGGTGGTTTCATGAAGGGGTGACTCGGTTGTCACTTCAATTGCCAGTCTTCTTTTTCTTTCGGTCTTGTCCAACGCTACACGGGTCAGTCGCTCGGCACCTTCGTCTCCACTCCCCGCGTTCTTCCTGCTTTCCTTCGGGGCTGTCCCAGCTCCTTTATGTCTCTTTCCACCTTGCCATTCAATCGCAGTCGTTGTCTGCCTTTATTCCTTCTACTCTTGCTTGGTACACACTCTTCAGAACATGCCCCTCTTCCCTCCTCAGCCCATTAGTCATCTTAACCTTGTTTTCCTTGTCTTCTCGTTGATGCTGGTAACCTTTGCAAAACGCCTCACTTTCTCGTTGGTGCGATGTTCTGGTAGAAAGATGCCCATTCCCATCTCAGCATTCTCACTTCGATCTCCTACCTTTCGCGCCAAATTTGATGTCGTTCCTGAAGTGCACAGGGTGCAGATGTCGTCAACAACATGTGGAGATCTGAAGATCTGCACCATTGACATTCCGTTTAAATTGTCAAGATGAAAGTAGGTGGCAGGAAAAGAACACTATCGCCAAGAAAAACCCAAGATAAAACCAACGCCTCAAAAAGAAACAAAAGTGATAATAATGAGGTATGTGACATTTTATTTGTGATACTGCAGCACAGCCGTAGCAGGATAGGGTAGGCAGAATCGCGATTATGCACGATACAGACCTGAGTTGAGGAACTGAAAGTTGAAAGGCTCGATAGCATGTTGGAAGATTTTCATCTAAGACTGTAGCTAAGTTGCGTTTGGAACTTTTTAACCTGTAAAATTTGCTTACTAAGGATAATAACTGACTTTAAATGCCTATGTTGTTGACAGCCAGGAAGAAATCATGTTAATTCTAATCAATAATGTGTCATTACCACTGGCCCAGAGTAATTATTGAATAAGAGTATTTTGATCCTCCCTTTTGATGTTGGAAATGAGTTGTTTACTTAAATTCTGTAAGTTTTTAGCTTGGATCCCAGACTGGGTTAATTTGAGCCCATTGAAATATTCCCGTGCTTATGATTAGTTGAAACCTTGTGGAAATTATCTGGTTTTTATGCTGGCTTACCTTTCTAGACACGATAATGGATGAGGGTTCAATGTACAGTAATAGTTGACGCCCCCAGAGCCTTGGACGGACCGTACAGGAACCGGATGAAGATGAAAATTAAGGGAGTTGTCACCCAACCACTGCGTCACAATCACAACAAATACATGTTGGTATACACGTGAGAGGATGAATATAATATTGCATAATTTAAATAACATTGCAGAAGCACGTGCTTTCGATAATGTTGAATGGTTTTTGTGGTAGCTTGGATAGACAGACAGCCAATCACATGGCCGGGTTATTGCATCTCGTAGGAAGAAAATAACTGCATTCAGAGCTATCTTTTGTAGGGGGAGACCTGAAGGAGATTCTTAATTTGGGAAATTCAATTTTGTCAACTTTGGGACAGGGGGTATTAGTGCCACCATATACTTTATCCCTGCCACCATGTGCCCCAATGCATGCGAAGACGAGACCATTTCCGGTAATACAGGTGTATAGTAAGAAGTGAAACTAGCGTGATGACCTACAAAAATCCACCTCTTTAAAAGTACATTCTCTGGCTAGCACCTTTCATATTTTATGCAAAATTAATTAAATCTGGACTTTTGCACAAAAGTTTAATGTACTAGAAATTGTTGGCATGTTTTCCCCTGATTTGTGCTGAATGGCCTGGGTGCATGCACCTCATTTTGAAAGATCTGCAGAAGAGATGTTACCATGCAATGACCAGTTATTTTCTACAGGATCACCAAGCAGGATACGTGGTTTCTGATTATTGTTAACCATGTCATTTAGGTGTGAGGTTGCAACTTCCAGACCTCTGTGTTGTACCTAAGCAATTGGTATCAAACATATTTTTAACAAAACTGACAGCAACTTTATACTACATTTTTTATAATACTGTATGCAAAAATTCCTTGCATTTTGTTGAAATGGTCCTATCTGAAATGGTTCAGAGGAATAACAACAGCCATGTATCAAAATTCCTAAACATTCATAAGTTATTAGTTGCTAACATTGAACATGTATATCTAGCATTTATTTTGATTCAAATTTCTTTTATACTTTGAACTATTTGAAAAAGCAGGTGATGCAGCAGAGCCACAGAACTGAAAAATCCTGTTGTAATAAAGTGAAATATAGGCTGTATCTGCTATAGACAGGAAAGAGTGAGTCATGATATGATAAATATGCCAGTCAAGTTAAGTTAATACATATGAACCAAAGAGCTGTGTGGTACACTTGCTCTGTACAATACATTAAAAAAGGACCTAATGTGGAACAAATGAAGGTACTTCTGGCACATGTAAGTGACATCAGACCTGCAAAACTCAAATTTGTTATAGTTGTAGGTGTTATATGGAATGGGAAAATTACTTTTGCATAAATTTCCTTATTTGTTTTTGTGAACTCCATGCTTGTCAAGTCCAGGGTGGTCTGGTTTAACCATACATATGTTAACAAATGTTGTGGGAGGTGGTGGTTCAGCTGGTGTTTTGGTATTCTGGTGCACTAAATGAAGGTCAAGGCTCAGCATGTTTGGTGTTGTCTAGGTAGTAGATGGGGTTAGTTTTAATCCACTTGTTGTTCTGGTGCATTGAAAAGGTCATCATAGTTTTCATTAGCTTTGCTGTCTCACCAAGGTGGTTCTGGCAGGAATGGCACTGCACAAAGGTCAGACTTGTAGTGTTTTGAGATTATGTATCTTATTATGCATAAATTTGCGAGTTTGAGCACACTGTTGAATAAAAATGGAACATACTGACATTCTCTGTGAATTACTTTCAATTTGAATATGCAACAATCTGTTGTTATAATACTTCAGTGACAGTATACCTACATTAAAAGACTGGTGCATTTTGTATGTGGTATTGTTGAGCTTGTTTCCAACAAACTTCCAGCATCCATCTCTGTGAATTATGACATGCTGAGATTGTGACTGAGGTTTGTTTATCTTACTCTTGGTATAAACCAATGAACTTTTGTAAATATTGATTAGGCAAGATGGTGGTTGCTGTTGGCAATGATGTCACAGCAGTAATCTTCTTGTATGCCCTTCTGGGGATCTATTGATAGTTTTTGATGAGTCACATTGAACCCATAGTTCTTGGAGAAAAGGTCTTGATTGTGGATGGAAGAGTTCAGGGCTGATTTGACAAGAGTGTGGTGCCTGTTAATGTTAGGTGAAGCATTGATCCTAGTCTTATTGTTTAAACTGTACCATCAGTGATGATCCAGAGGCGATCATGATGCTTTGTATTGTAATTAACTTGTTACAATGGAGGTGTTGCTATGATTGAAAATACCATGGATTTCTTTGGTCCAGATGATGTTTTGTGCAAATGGCTTTCCTACAGTGAGGGTCTCCTATGGGGAAAGAAAAAAAGAACAGTCAGTGGTGGTTTTAGCCTGACTTGTTGACTCCCAATAAATTATTGAGAGCTTTAACATTCATGGAGTTACTGCACATAACCAAGGTAGCATTTCTGTGTGGAGGTGTGAAGAATTGCCCTTGAACCATGTCCACCCAAGGATGGTAGTGCTTTTAGATGGAACGTTCTTTTGTGGCCAGATAGTTTGAGGTCAGTTCCCTTAAGAGCTGAAAATGTTCTTTTCCAGTTGTGAAGGAGTTTAGAGGCTAATTTTCTTCCACTGTACATGCCACTGGACACTTTACCTACAAAACCTTTGTGAAGTTGCACAAAGTGTGTGTGCAGCTCCACTTCTGAATTTGTTAATGGCATTTTTAGTGTATATGCCTGCCTTTTTGAATGGTGATGTAATTCTCTATTACTTGTTTGGTTCTTTAGCTGATGATAGTTGGTAGTAGGCTGGAGTTTTGTTGTTTTAATAGGCAAGTCCCATTAACCAATTAAGCATAGTCTGGAGTTGATATTTTGTGTTAGTGTAGCTTAGGGTTTCAGGAATTGAGCAACTTTGCTAAAGGATTTAAATAGGCAGTAATCTCTGCCTGATATTTAATGAGTAAAGAGTCATGCAGATACAGTGCTATGATACCAAAGTCTTTAGGTTTGTTGAATATTCCAAGTTCTTTGTTATAATTTGTTTTAATCACTGTTTGTAGCTTAAGTCACCATGATATGACCACTAATTTGTAATCACCACTACATCTTAAGCAATACAATAGGATATGTGCTGTTTGTGATAGACACTGTAAAAATATTATTCATGATAATCTCATGAGCTGTACACATGGAGTTTGGGATAAAGTTTGTATTTAAATAATCTCATATTACCTCTGTCATTGTCTGTTATGTTTTAAAGGTTCGAGAGCTTATCTTTTAAGTATTGTGATGCTCTGCCTTTACATTGGGGATATTTGTCTGTACATATGCAGACAATTGACATCACAAGGCATAAGCTGGCATTCTCTCTCTTGATGGTTGATTCACACATTGATTGGAATTCTCTTTGTAGGGTGTTTAAGTCAGTGCATATATCATCTGTTAGTTTTGTAATGATGAGCATGTCACATGATTATATTACTTTTAACTATTGCATTGAACTTATCAGCATATAAATATGTTTATATATGATGATATATATATGTAATCAGATGTACGAGTAAGAAAAGCTCTAACTTTACAGTACTCAGAGTTTCATGTCTTTCACAATCTTCAGCTGTATACAATATATATATATATATATATATATACATGCTTGTAAACAGAAAATTGACGTTGACTGCCTAACTGAACAACAATTGTCATATAATTATAGTCATCCTTGTTCCACAGCCATTACGTTTTTCCAGAAGTAAATCAACCTATAGATTTCCAAAATTATGAAACTTGCCACCGAAAGGCCACAGCTTTTAAGTGTTTAGATAGAATGAAGAATTCAAGAACATTTATTCCCTTACCACTGATGTCACAGAGAAGGCAATGGAAGTCCAAGTTGCCACTCCTTCTTGTTTTTGACAAAGGTGCATGGAGAGTTTTTTCTTCTTTTGCTATTCCTGAGGNACATGATTATATTTCTTTTAACTATTGCATTGAACTAATCAGAATATAAATATGTATATATATGATGATATATATATGTAAGCAGATGTACGAGTAAGAAAAGCTCTAACTTTACAGTACTCAGAGTTTCATGTCTTTCACAATCTTCAGCTGTATACAATATATATATATATATATATATATATATATATATATATATATACACATGCTTGTAAACAGAAAATTGACGTTGACTGCCTAACTGAACAACAATTGTCATATAATTATAGTCATCCTTGTTCCACAGCCATTACGTTTTTCCAGAAGTAAATCAACCTATAGATTTCCAAAATTATGAAACTTGCCACCGAAAGGCCACAGCTTTTAAGTGTTTAGATAGAATGAAGAATTCAAGAAAATTTATTCCCTTACCACAGATGTCACAGAGAAGGCAATGGAAGTCCAAGTTGCCACTCCTTCTTGTTTTTGACAAAGGTGCATGGAGAGTTTTTTCTTCTTTTGCTATTCCTGAGGAAAACCACACCATCACTAGAGTTCTTGTTGCCTTCAGTCACCATTGTGAAATATACAGAAATGCCATGTGATTAATTTTTGTTTTACACTGCACAAGAAGGACAACATCCATTTGAGGTTTTCCCCATTGAGCTTCATTTTAAGGCTAAAATGTTTGAATTTTAAACACTCAGGGACTTCCATGTTAAGGGTCAAGTTATCCTTGGTCTAGAGGATTCACAGTTAAAGGAATGACTTTTTTTCTGCCTGATATTATACTGAACAAAGCTGCAAATGTTTGCCTTTTAATGGAATAATCAGCATCCCAAGCAAACGTATTGAGCAATGACATCATTAAGGAAATTTGTGTGTGACACACCAAGTAAATACAAAGCTCAACCAAAATTGTTGTGCAGGAATTCCAGTTGCTTGTAAGTGCCTGGAATTAGTGCAATGTGTAATGGCTGCTAAAAGAAGAACCACTTTTCAAAGTATTGGCAGAACAAGAATTTAGTCAGCTCAGTCCACACCCCAGATCTTAATCATAAACTGTCTAACACGCAAGGACTTGCCATTGACCAGGAGGATTGTACTTGCCCCACTGAAGCTAAGTACTTTGATGTTACAGTCAGAATCAATGGTCAATCCATTGTCTTCAATTTGGATATGGAAGTATGAAAATTTAACTTTACATTGGGTTATACTGGGAGGTATTTTCTCTAGTGACCAGCCTATACTTTGGTAGTGGGTCTCGTGCCCCCAGTGTGGTAATGAGTTTTGTGAAAAGCAATTGTGTTACTTATACCTGCACCAGCAGCCTACTAGATGAGTACAGCAATGTTTTTGAAAGTCTTGGCAAGTAAGTGGCAGTGTCCAAGGTGAATATAGTATTTGTTTCAAGGATGGTCATATCCCATTCTCGTCTATTCAGTCCACCAGACTAGTCCCCCTAAGCTTTAACGTTAAGGCTTTATTATCTTAAGTATCTAAATTTTCTTTAGATAATTTGAAATCTACTTTAGACTTGCTAAAAAACCCTTAAGTAATTGTAAAGGTTGATAAACCTGCTGATTGGGCCAGAAATACTGTTATAGTGGAAAAGAAAGATAACTCACTTTGCATCTGTTTAGATCATCATGGTCTTAGTATGGCCATTAAACATGATCTTTATTACCAACCTTCTTCTGAAAAACTATTGAATGTTTTACATGGTTGTAAAGTGTTTAATGTTATTGACATGTTGGTTTGGTATTGGCACAAACGTTTAACCTATGAGTCTTCATTGTTGCCTACATTTAACATTTCATTTGGGAGGCTGCAATTTCTTTAGCTACCTTTTGGCACTTGCTGTGTCAGCAATGTTTCTCAGGAAATGGTAGAATATTGTAGCGCGCCACAGGATAACACACACGTGATGAGTACGACGGAACTTTATTTCTTAATCTTCGTTTCATACAAGATTGTAGAACTCCTGGTAAGTTCCTTAGTTCCGTCGTACTCATCACGTGTGTGTTATCCTGTGGCGCGCTACAGTGAAAACTCTTTCCACGTTCCTGTGGGTAGCTAAAACTTTCTTATTTCTTATACATGCTTAGCACTACTTGCTCAGATGGTGACTTTACAAGCGCTGACTATGGCCCAACTACAAAACTGCTATGCGGGAACAAAAGGGTGAATCATCAATTTCCATGCATCAACGGTTTCACACCCTATAACGTGACAGCTGAAACCAATCAACAGGTAATTAACCGCTGGCCAACCGGAACAGAGACCGTGACAAGCTTCCTACTTTCCACAATCAACAACAACAAGTGACCCGGCACAACAAGTCAACCGGCACAAATTATGGCCTTGACCATCTCACACGTGCCTGCCGTTACA
>RDPX01000047.1:3250245-3260483 GCA_003991215.1 Morbakka virulenta | reverse complement strand
TCTCTCTCTCTCTCTCTCTCTCTCTCTGTCTCTCTCTCTCTCTGTGTGTCTCTCTCTCTCTCTCTCTCTCTCTCTCTCTCTGTGTGTGTCTCTCTCTCTCTCTCTCTCTCTTCTCTCGCTCTTCTCTTCTCTCACTCTCTCACTCTTCTATCCTCTCTCTCTTCTCTCCTCCCTCTCTCTCCGCTCTGCTCTCTCTCCCAAAACTACAACCCCAAGAATTCAGCTTTTGACTCTATGCTATCTTTTAACCTGGCTATACCATTGGATATCAATTACTTTACTCAGACAGAATTCAATTTGTTGCACGATCGTGCTGATGACAATTGCCTTCTTTTTTTTGGTACTTGTGCATCACTGTAGTTATCCAATAGCAGCTCTGTAAGTCGATAGTCCATCTTCATGGAGAGCAAATGGCAGCCTTCTTATCAAAACCTCTTTTCCTTGAGATTACTCGCCTTTGTTACCTATGACCTTGAATCGGCTAGTTCACATACTGCTAGACAGTCACCACAGGTATCCATTGATGATAGGTGTAGTATCTTGCCAGTCCTGTGTTTCACATACTGCTCTACTCACCATCATTGGTGATTTAATACAATGCAGTGTGCCATCTAACAAGTATCTTACTGAATCTATCTTGATCTGCAGACTTAATGCTTTTATTTCTTTGTCGATGAGCATTTACCATGATTCGGGCTGAAATAAGCTCCGGTCATGGAATGCTCAACTTTTCAAAGGAGCTTCGTTTATCTTTGCAGAAATCAGGCCGGAAAATAATATTTTGCTTATGTTGTAAGCAAGGTACATTTAAAGAACAGTTTGCCTTACTACTGTACATGCATCTACAATCAATGAAATTGACAGCCACGTACATCACCAGAACCTGTTGTGTACAAACACCTTGGTTTTCATATTTCATCTGATATTTTATTCTAGTATGAATCTTTCTCATTTTACCCTTATCTGCTCTTGAGGTGTTCACCCACTTAACGTTTGTCAAACATAAACCCTGGAACAAAATCTTGGCATTGACTAGAACAGCACTAATTAGGCCAAGTGGGTCAAATACTTTGCTAGTGGTACTAAGTATTGACAAGCACATGAAGTAGCCACTCATTTCTTATCGAAAGGAAATTCATTACTTGAATCCCATGCTATTCCGAGAAACTTTATTCGGGTCATTGAGTGCGCTTGCCCCAATATGTTCTCTGGATATGCCTCATCACTCTCAATCTCACTCTCCTTTGTAAGTCGATCCTCGTTTTTAAGTTCCTTGTCAATTCCGGGTTTCATGCTTTGATTCCTCTCAGATTAAACCCTAATTCTTTTAATTTTTTTCTCAGTTTTAAGGTGCAAATTTTGACGATCATTTGACCCAAGTACAAATTCATCAACATATAAATTGTGTTATACAGCTCACAAAGAACGGATCAATCTCAGCATTTTGATGCATGTGGTGCCTTAAAACAACATTTAATAAAAAGAGTGCTGGGATTGCTTCAATCACGGCTATTCAGAACCTGACAAATGTACTTGAAGATTCATACATAATATTCTCTAAACACGTCTCAAGAGTATGCCTATCCACTGGTGAGAACTGTCAAGAACGCCTTTTCAGTCCCTGCTGTAATGGAACGTTTTGTTCGCTGAATCTCAACATTATTTCAAAGACCATAGGGTTTAAGAAGGGACCCACATGCAAATAATCTTTCAGGGACGGAATTGTCTTTGATGACTTGAATGATGCTCCATACACTACTTCCAGTTTTTTAGTATCTGCTTCACTTCTTACAACTGATTTTTGTGTTTGGAAGTGTATTCTGCCAATATTCTAGAGAACTGTTACAAGGACGATACTGGCTAACTCTTACTTGTCCTTTGTAATCAGATGATAATTCTTACCAAACCCGGTGATTTTTTCAGTTTCCTCAACTAATTATTTAGAAGAATTAGAGCATTGCAATAATTTCTTGGTAATGGTTTTTGACCAATTGCTCAGGATAGGCATACTTGGTACTTCTCTCCAGTCAATTCAATGTTGCCTAACAAGTCTTCTTGGACTCTTTTTCCTTCCGTAATCGCTAGGGCCTCCACATCCCAAAACGTCCCCACAACTTTGTCTACTGACCCTTCCTTCCATAAACTTCGAAAAGTATTTAAACACTAGTATTGGTCAACTGACTCTACAAACATGTATACCTTGCTACCCGGACAAACCTTGTAACCCTTCCAATCTCGGATGTCAGTGGGTATGGTGTTCTTTTCATTAAAAAAACCAAATCAAAACTTGAAAGTACACATTTCTATGTAAGCATACCAAAATTCAGCTCAAATTTGCTTATGGAACTACCAGTTTTTTGCTTTGCTTGGCATATACCTACGTCGAAGTTGTTTTCTCCTCTTAGTTTTCATAAGCATCCGCAAAAGTATCAACAATGCATTAATAAAATCATATTTAAAAGTAAACATTTTAATCCCCTTCCTTGCCCCCGCCCTCCTCACTTGTTACGCACCAGAATAAGATGCCTTATATAAGATAACACTGTCTAAATAATATAAATGACAGTTTCCTTCTTAGTCGACATCTAATATCTGGTGTCTGGTGTCATTATTATGTTTCTGTCGCTATCACTCTCTGTTGAAACATAGAATTCATCATCTGTGTAAATTTCAACAATGACGTCATCTTAATCCTGACGTAACCGAGTTTTCACGTAGATTTCACCACAACTGCGTCTGCTGCAGAAAATGCTTTAACTCTGTAATAAGGAATTCTCTCTGAATTTTGCGACATTTGATATCATCTTTATTAGAATAATACTCTAAACAAATGGTAAATGGATGACTCTAAACTGGTTTATTATATAAACAATTGTATATTTCCGGAGGTGCAGAAGAATCAGATTGTCTTATTATTTTTATTCTATCTGTAGAATTGTTCGGTGATAACTAAAGCCGCTTTTAAGAGTAGTTTTTACTTGAAAACAAATAAATATGTGTCTTTTTTCATTTCTCTATAAAAGAGAATCTGCTTAGTTATTTTGATGTATATGGTACTTTGATACGAGTTTATCATAAGAGATAACTCTTTAACATTAAATTCGTATCTGAAGAGGAAGAAAACACTGTGTTATGTTACTGTTTATTTTATTCTCTTATGATATTAAAAATATTTGTCAGCTGTAAAATTCTACTGACGGCATTCCCAACGTATTAAGAAGGTTATCAGTAACTATTAGCCGAAAGATTTTCATCTTGGTTAAATGAACTGTACAACATCTCGTATTAGGTAGAAAACAGACCGAGAGGAACAATCGAACTGTAATCGCTGGGTCAGATTACTTTGTAGATTATTTGTGTATTATTGTGTAAGTGGCGTAAATTAATATTAAAGGAAATGTATGGTCGTTATTTAATTTGACTGATATAATTTTTTTACACTTACTTTAGACCAAGCGACAAGTCGATGATACTTTTTCACCAAAGCAACCCGTTAAGAAAAGAGGTTTAATAAGGTAATAAGGTCAGATAACATTAGTAACACTATTAAATCTCAGTACTGAATTACTCAAATGTTTTAAATGTTACTCTTATTTTGCTTATATAACAGTACCCCAAAGTTGTCTACCGTGGGTTGCGCTGTCCAGCTGTTTCAAGGTTTGTCCAATCTTTTTGGTGTCATCCTCAAGTTCACGTCGCCAGGTGATTCTTGGCCGGCCTCTTTACTCATACAGCTTCCATTGACTCGCGCCTTTAACCGCCTAGCGTCATATGCACTCTTGATGAGGTCCTTTCCTCTCCCAAGGTAGTAAGTAGTCTCTTGGTTTGTTGTTGGTGTTTGTCTACCAAGCTGGGAGTTTTACGGGGTGAGAATGCTAGCCCCGGGCCCAACCCTCCTCCTTTCTTATCCACTTTACACAAGTGAAGAATGTGATAAGGGGTCCAATGGATGAGTATGTTTTTATATCTATAATATATCCTTAGCAGACATGCAATATATATTTTTATGTTTATATATATGTATGTAAGTCAGAACTTGAGCAGTGCTACAGTTGCTTTCCATGGACCGAGGAGAGACACGAACTCACGAGCCTCCAAACTAATAACAGGTTAACAAAACCACTTAACTATGAGTCCCAACTACACACGCACACACACACGCGCATATATATATGCATATTTATAAGAACATATAAGTATATATACATATATATATGTATATATGTGTGTATATATGTGTATATATCACGTCACAACCCTGTGCGAAATATCTTCTTCTCTTCAGTTGATTAAATTTAGTGATACTCTATCAAGTTAGGGCTGCATTGTACCATTAAGGGATTCAACAGCAATTTATTCCATGATAGAACTTCTGACATTGGTCTAGTTAATTTATACAATTTCTGCGGATGAACCAGTTTAAAGCAACATAAACTTTGCATTTGTTTTCGTTGTTTATGCATGATAAAAATATCCTATCATTTATTGTAGACCCAAGAAGGCTCAGGAAGAACCACTTCCACGAAGACAGTCGTTAAGAATTCTTGGGAAAAAAGCAGAAACCGTGGAATTACCGTATATAGCAGAAGTACCAGTTGATGAACATGTAAGAAGGGTTGTTTTCAAAACCTTTCTTTAGGTTAAATTATGTTTTTTCGGAGTTCGCTTGTTAAGCACCAGTACATGTGCATCATCATACACCCACCCACACACAAATATATATATATATATATATAAAAGATATAATAAGTTGGAAAGAATAAAAAAACTACACTATCCATTTCGACAAGCCTTTTTGATTCTTTCCAACTTATTATATCTTTTATTACGCTCTGCATTTATGTATCGAGCACTCTAATACGGTTAACCGAATCGAATGTACCATATATATATATATATATATATATATATATATATGTGTGTGTGTGTTTGTGTGTGTGTGTTCCTGTGTAAGATTTGACTCTTGAGATATTGTATTAGTCCAATGTTACTCTGAGCAAATGACCCACATCAACACACATAAAATATATCCTGCAGACTCTTTCCAAATAGCTGAGCTTCCCAAAGTACAGCGTCCTCCGGTTTTGGCTGTCGTCATGTAATATTTCCCCAAAAGTAATTTAATAGGACACGCTCCAGCCGACAAAATCACTTTGATGTCGTCAAAAAGAATAAAGGTTGGTGATTGAAAAGTTTGAATGCTTTAGCGGAATCGTTAAGGAAGCAACCAAGTGAAGTACCGACACAATGAGAATAGTTGTATTCGTTGGACAGATGAAGGAAGATTGGAGTTTAGATAGGGCGAAATAGTAATTTACTTAAGAGGAGATGATAACAGCCAGAGATAAGGCGGGGTACATTTATGTCAAAGAGCACAGCTGGAGTTTTTATCGACTAAAACCGATAAAAATAGTTTATGCGATTTCTCTTGAAAAAATATTAAACTGGAAGTAAAGGTACTTTATTAGTAATATATTTTAAAACAGAAGTTTAACAACTTGAGGCACTTTCAGATACAGATATACGTAGATTACTGGGACGAATTTATATGTTTGAGACAGCGAGAAATTTGAGTGGCGGAAAATGGCGAAGGGACAGGTAGCATTGTTCAAGAGAGTGGTTTATTTAACGCAAGGCGCGGGCGATATGCCATCGTCTGTTGATTGTAAGTGGGAAGTTACCTTGCCTTTGTAGGACGATGGTGTATTAATCGATATTTTATTCTTGGTCTTTTGTGTTATAGTATACGCAAACCTTTGTTTAAGAGAGTATCGTTTTCTTCCCTGTTTTTTTAAAGCATACTGGTAAGCATATATGTAGCTACAGTTCCAAGTCAATCTTTGCAGAAAATATCTGTTCAACTTCAAATTTTTTTACTTAAAGTACTTTTTTCCTTTTTGTTGTATTGTGATTAGCCATTGTATGATATGCACAAAATAAAAGACAACATTATTTAAGTAAGCAATTGTCACCTAGTATTGGAAGATGTTTTTTAACTGAAATGCATTTGCTTATCTTAAGTGAAGTTGACTTTTATTTGGAGTGTATTTCCTATTTCTCAACCCACGTAACCCCCAATGGCTTACCCGAATCATACTATAAACGCATTTGAACAAATCAACAAATGTTTCCTACGTAACTGCTGTATGTTAACATTACTATACATGCCAGGCCAGAAAGGATTTCCGTTGTGGTCATTTTTAAGGATAAGAACCCTTTGAAGACCGTTTATTGCAGTTTCTTAGGAAAAGGCAACAGATGTTTAAATAAGATATATAGTATTCATTCTGAAACACCGACCCGTTGTAAACATTTATACAAATACCAGATATGAGGATGGAGAATCCATTTCGCAGAAAACAGGTACCATTTATAAATCAGATTCTCCAGTTAACGAATGCAATCATTTTCAGTATTTTACTGTGTGATTTTTTAAACAAGAAACATTGTGTTGGAGTTTCCATGGCCTAGAAAAATTGCAGTAGTTTCGGTAACTATAGATAATAGTCAGTTTCTTTTAAAAGTAATTAAAAAACCCTTTACTTTGTTGACAGCGAAAAATGGTCTATTTTCCAAGAATTAGGGCAAAAGTTGGGACCGGATTAAAACTTCCTCCAAATTATAGAGTTGCAGAGGCATCTTTAATTGACAGCGTGAGTCCACTTCAGGATTACGAGTACATAATTTTTCATTTAATTCTCTTATAGTCATGATTGTGAGCTCAAGTCTAAAAATTACAAAGTTCTTTGAACTGTGATAAAAGAAAGTCTCAAAAGTGAAACATGATACCTTGACAACTATTAGAAAAGTTGTTATCGTAAAAGGACATAACATTGTGTGTTATTCAATTGCTTGCATTCAAGTAAAGGTTGCAAACAGGGTTTCAAATGTATTTGAATACACCATATGTCACTTTAATTTGTGACAGTCGAAAAGGGTTAAGGATTTGGTTGGTGTAAGAATTAGCACCAGGGCCATGTCTTGGAATACTTTCCACCATCTCCTACAGTATATCTTGAGGTCAAGGTTGAAAAGTAGGTTAGAGCTTTAATAAAATAAACTAACAGCTTAATTTAGTGACATGGTGAAGTGAGAGATTTTAAGACCCATATTTACGCTGTTTTAGCGAAAGAAATGACCACAAGGAGCCTCTTCAGATAAAAGAAACCATTGCTATCGACTGTCAGAACAGAAACGTGAGTTCCTGTTCTGAGATTATTTAGAATATTTTGAAATGCAAAGTGTTCCCTAAAACACATTGTTTATTTCCGATAGAAAAAATACAATGGTGGTTAAACAAAGAATGGAGGTGAAAAACCCAATTAGACTCGCAGGTTTACTTTCTCATTGTTTGATAGGAGGTATTAGCACGGAACAGACGTGGGACATTTAATCCGTCATTGAACGACCTACTCTTTTACGGGGTGACAAACGGATGATTACTTTCCAGTTATTTACAGTTCCGAAATTGTGTTCGTGGAACAATTTGGCATTTCCTCTTTCACAATATTCCTCTAAAATGTAATATTGCATTTTTTATTGTTTTTGTAAAAGATTGTGGAGAGAAAATACATGCATTTGTTAAGGCTATTGCTGCAATAAAATATATGTTTGAAAACAATCGTACAATTTTGCCAGCATTAAATAACAGAATGTAGGCATTTGTATATAATTCATGTAATGCTGCAGAATATCTTGTGGTATTAATGACTACATATGATCATGAAGAGTTTTGCGTGTATCAGATATAACTTTATACGTACCAACTACCTAATAATATAATGTTCAGAAGTAATACGATTTTTCTTGTAGTTTATTCGACTGGTGTATCTTTCACCGGGTGTGAATAGGTTAAAGACCGTTGTGATTTGTTTAGGTGTTCACTTTTAATTTTATTTAATTAATTTTGATGATTAGTTTTTGTGTGCCGAGTATAGAATATTTTGTCATTTTTAATTTGATTTATTTAGCCACCCTTTTCATAACGGCCTATAATGATTTTTTGTCTGTACTTCACTCTTAAAGTAAAACGTATTGGTCAAACTCTTTAATATCTTTATTGCAGCCGAGAAAACCGTCAGGCCCTTTAGATATAACACCTGCTAATGAAGTGGATAATAGCATGCACAAAAATTGGCTGCAGAATGTTGCATCACTTTCTCTTAAGGTAAGAGCTACATCAATGTTTTTTGTATTTATTTGTGGAAAATGTCAACTATATGTAGGCCGCACTAAATTCGAATCAGTGACTATGGCTGTCATGGTTACATGCTCATCACACTTGGCTATCAGGACTCGTTCTTAACCAGATCAATATTTACAACCATATCTTTCACCCAAGTGGCCATTCTTTCCCCAAGGAACTGCCGTGGGGCATCTGATTCCATCCACACATATGGAGCCCAGCCTCCCACAGAACGATAACTTCTCTTCCACTGTCAGGTCAACTGGACCCAACACACCAGGAGGGTGAGAATTTTATTTGTGAAAAGAATATGATATAAAAGGAGAGGATTTATGTCTTTGCATCGCACACATGTAAAAAGTATGGCTGCAAAAATGACCTAGCTAAGAACGAGTGCCGGTACCTTGGTTGGTAGAGAATGTTGTCATGATAACCATAAGCACTTTTTCATATCCAGTTCTGTGCAAACGTTTATCATTTTTGAACAATTCTAAACCTTTTCTAATCATAAGTAATAGGTAGTGTTTGCTTAGTACGTAATGCTAACATGAAGGCGTTCTTTAAAAAAATGCATAAATCTTATGTATACTTGGCTCTTTGGTGCACCACAAATCCTAGGTTATCAGCACGCTTTATATGTACGGTCTTGGTTAGTTTCCATGTAGAATATCTGAAAATCCTAATATTTGGAGTATTGCATAATTATACCAAATGAGGACTTAATTCGATTTGTTGCAGATATATAAGTGTTTTAATCTCATTTTCCTGTTGATTTCAGGGACGTAAGAAGTTGTTAAAAATATCGAAGGACACTATAACAGATAATAAGCAGTATGTTAAAACACTTCATTTTTTGTATTGTAATTTCCATTTGCTTAAAAATATAATTTAGCTTTATTTTTTGGCAGTACCAATTTTAAGTGGAGTTTTTTCAAGCACCCTAGGTAGATTAACCAATCACTAATTTTTAGTGGTTGGTTAATTTACATTTAATATTCGGTTTCAATTTAAAAAAATATACTGTAGTTGACAAACGAATGTGAGCAAGAATTTATATATTAAATAAAAAGTTGGTTTGGCATCAGAGTAAAAGTTCATAGTCTAAATATGGAAGCAATATTTCATTTTTTTCAAATTTTTGTTGTTGTATTTCTCAGTGCCCTATATACGTGAACCATATAGATAATCATGTATATATATAAATATTTACACACACACATACACACACACACACATATATATATATATATATATATATATATTTAAACAAGATCTCGGTACTAAAGAGAAATATCAACCACGTCAAGTGAAACCAACCCTGAAGGATCCTGAAGTACTTGCCTATCTAAATGACCTCCAGTCAAAATTTGTCTTAGTTCCGATCGATAAAGGGTCGAATAACGTTGCTATCGTTTGCAAAAGGTTCTATATTTTAAGGTTATTGAAAGAAGTTGGTCTAAATACAAACCCTTCAAGTACCTATACACTCAGCAATACTTCTGTTAAAGAAATCGTGAACAATAATGTAGAACTATACGATTCCTTTAACCTAAAAGTGAAACAACAGTTCTTTTCGTTGCCATTCATGTATTATTCGCCATCTAGAGCGCGTTTTATCGTTGCTTCTGCGTCCTGCTCTACAAACCTCCTTCGTCATTTAATTTCAATAATCTTTAAGAAGATATTCCACCAGGTAGAGAGTTTTCACAGAAAGAGCATTTTTTACCAGAATTATAACAGATTCTGGGTTATCGAAAGCTCGAAACCTGTACTAGAAACTGCACTAGCTGAACAAGAAAAACAACGCTATATCAATATCCACCTTTGACTTCTCTACGTTGTACACAAAACTACCCCATTCAGATCTGATTGAAGTTCTGAATTCATTGATAGATTTTGTATTCAATGGAGCCAGGAAAACAGCAGATGGTTCTAGAAAATTCTTGACTGCGAAGGGAAAATCTTGCTTTTTTACGAGGAAAAGACATGATAACATGAGCTACACTAAACAACAAATAAAGCTCATGGTAAAGCATTTGATAACTGAATCTTT
>RDPX01000047.1:3230364-3247885 GCA_003991215.1 Morbakka virulenta | reverse complement strand
TCTCTCTCTTTCTCTCTCTCTCTCTCTCTCTCTCTCTCTCTCTCTCTCTCTCTCTCTCTCTCTCTCTCTCTCTCTCTCTCTCTCTCTCTCTCTCTCTCTCTCTCTCTCTCTCTCTCTCTCTCTTTCTCCTTTCTTTATCCTCTCGCAATATTTTATTTTTCCTTCTTTGTTCCCTCCATTTTTACTCTTTTTCTACCATGATTTTTCTTTTTTTTTCTCTTTTTTTTACCCCTACGGATTGTGTATTTTTTATCTTTCTGCTTCATGAATCTTACTTTTTTTTTTCTTTGATTTCGTCTTTTAAAGCCATCCCTTCGATTTGTTATTCACTTCGATCTCCACTCATTTCATGGAGGTGGCATCTGATCAGTGCTGCTGGGCAGCCATGTCTGTATGTCAATTTCCATTTTAAATGCCCAAAATGGTTGACATGATAATCGACTGATGATCCATGACATCTACTTTATTCTTAGTCATTATCATAATCTTAATCATTATTCTTAGTCATCTATCGGTTAACATTTTCATCACGCTTCACCATAGTTATACCTTTCATACATCATAATTTTTCTTTCTCTCTGCGGATAGTTCATTCTTATGTTTTTAGTTGTCCTTTGTGTTGTGGTGTGGATCGTTCATGTATGGATTATCACATTATTGTCATTTAATCAGCCAGTTCCATCTTTGGCTAAAGTTTTCTGAGTGTTTCACTCCAACACTATATATATATATATATATATCTTATACATCTTATACATCTAGCTTTGCTTCCCAAGAATTTTATAAATGTTTTTTGAGTAAAATCTAATTCTTAAATGTTCTTTGACTAAAGACTAAAGACTCATTTTTTCATACCTTTTGAGCATTGAAAAACAAAATCCAGTATAAACTATACCAACTTTGTCTTCTTCTTTGAGGGTAAATAAAAAGTATTTATAATAAAAATAATTTTTCTTCCGAATCACACGGATATACTTAAATGATTTACATTTTTGCATGCTAGAGAGGTTATGGTCAGATTCATGTCATTTTGGTAATCTCTTTTATAAGAAAATTTTGGTGTTAACGATATTCTGGTCATTGTTTTTTAAATAAAAAAAAATTAAATTTGATTGAATTAATATTTTATTTATTAGTTGTTTTGAATTCAATTTAGGCCATACTGAGTAAACTTCTTAAACAAAGAAGTAAAAACCAGCGAACGTACCCTGGCTGAATCTCAATATCGTAGTTTGCGAATCATTGTCGAAATGACGGTTGCATTTCAAGAATACTTTTTTCACTTGCAATATAGAATTTTCACGTGGGGATATTTCTAGATAGCGGAGTGCAAGAATGGGTGATAGTCAGATACCGGACAATGTGTGAACAGAAATTGTTGTTGTGTTCAACGATTTTTTCCCGAATGGAAGATATTTTGTCTAGTAGTCTTTTTTGTCAGGAGTGCCCTCGTTACTAGGATTTTATTTCAGAAGTTTAAAAATATTTCCTTAAAACAGTGTTTCAGAAACTTTAAGCGTGCATTAAACTCTAGCGACGGCCAACAATTTTCGTAATCGAGGCTTTTTAGGAGGATAGTCTTAAGTGCTACTTCCTTCACAGGTAACTGTTTACATGGTAAGATGTAAACTTTGATAATTTCATAATTGACAACATTTTAGCATGCTATGTCTTTTTTATGCTTTGAAGACGACACGTTCTAGGGAACCTTTTCTTTAACATTCCGTTTTTTGTTATTGGCGATTCATACATGTTCACACTCACCACTTTCGTTTTACTCCCTCCTATAGTTCTTGTGCTTCCTTGAGGAAATCATTGTTTTATTGACTCACCATTTAATATCTACAAATGAAACTCTGATTTTATATATAGTAGATAAATTTAAACCTCTACCTTTACTAATGCATAATAATTTGACTGTCGAATGATCACTTTTTCTTTCTTTCTCTCAGCCTTTCACGCTACTGGTGTCGGGTGGCGTCTACAGACTGATGCAATTGTCGATTTTATGGCAACTGCACCCATCTACTGTCAACCTTCTGCTCGATGTCATCTCGCCATTTGCACTTGGGTCTTCCTTTTACTCTATTTATATCCATCGGTGTCCATTCTGTTGTTTTTCTATCCCATCTGTTGGTTCTCATTCTGGTGACATGCCCTGCCTTCTGGCCTTTATCTTTTTTCTCTTTGCACTTTACTTGTGTTTTTGCTCTTATATATTTAATCCTGATCTCGTCTTTTTTGTGTGATACCAAGTATTGTTCTTTCCTTGCACCTTTGGGCCACAGCCAGGTTTTCTTTATGATATTTTCTTGAGCGACCAAGTTTCTACTCCATATGTTGTTGCTGGTAATACAACATTGTTCCAAATCTTTTTGAGGGACATTGTTGTTTTCTTATCTTTTTTAGAAGGTGCTTTGCTGCCCATACCTCATTCAGCCTGCAGTTATTCTCTCATCGGTTTCTCTGACCATCACATTTCCTAGTGTTAACCGTCTTCCCAAATACTTCTATTCCTCTACCTCTTCTAATTGTTCTCCATCAATATCCCATTTCTTTGTCTTTTTCCCCGCAACTTCATTGCACATTATCTTTGCCTTTTCCTTTTTCACCTTTATTCATTCTTTCTTTCCTTTTGTACTCACATTATTTAAAACTTCTTCAGTTGCTCTTCGCTTTCTGTAAAGAAGATGATGTCGCGTGCAAATTTCAACCTGCCCAGCCTCTCTCCATTGATATGAATGCAAGTTTCAATGCCCTCCTTTCTGAATAATTCTACTGCCGCTGTAAACATTATTTGGTATAGGGTGTCACCTTATCGGACTCCTTTTATGTTTATGCTCCTGCTGAGTATTTCATTTCTCATTTGTTTTGTGCTACCTTTGAACGTTTCCTTCGGAATGTTGAAATGTTTATCGTCGACGCCATGCTGTTTTAGCCCCTCAAAAACAACTTTGTGTATGATTGAATCGAGGGCTTTTTCATAGTCTATAAACGCCATGTAGGTGAGAGCTTTTATTATTATTCTCAAGTACCTGCACAAGTGCATGGAGGTGGCCACTGGGGGAATAACCTTTACGGTTGGCCGCTCGTTTTTGTGGCAGATATTTATTAAATGTTATGTTCAATTCATTCATTAAGATCTTCATGAAAAGTTTGTAGACCTGGGAGAGCCAATGATGAACCTGTAACCTAACAGGTCTTATTTATCTTATATATCAAAGTGATAATGACATTTTACACCTCTTTGGACACTTGTTTTCTCATCAAGGCTTTGTTGTGCAGTTCTTTGAGTGTTTTTAGGAGTAATTTCTTTCTCTGCCTCCCGAACGATCACTGTACTATCTTATGCCTTCCCAGTCTTTTCTAATTTTTATTATTGAGGATACACCAATTAACCTTTGTCTGTTTCAATCTCTACAGGTATGAAAAGAAAATTCGATCACTTAGGTTAACGGAGGAACACGTTGTGAAAGTGGTTCCCGAAAGAATATTTTCAATTGCCGTACATCCCTCAGAAGAAAAAACACTGATTTTTGTTGGGGACAAGTGGGGGCATATCGGTGCGTGGGATGTTGTAAGTAGTATTTTATTTGTGCAGGTTTGTGTTTTAAAAGCCATTTAAAAACTATAACCATCAAAATTAAAAGAAAAAAAAAAAGGAAAATGTTAATCGTAAAAATATTTGCATGAGGAGGGCATTACAACAAAGATTTAACTGATGTCGGATATTTATCATGTCATGAGTCGTGAGCTTTTACTGAGCTACGTTTCGAGAGATACTTCTCCCATCGTCAGACTACTAAAGTAATTAGGCATAGCTATTTTGGACTTTGATAGTGTGGACGTGCTTGGTAAGAGGGGTTGAGTTGTTTTTAGGAGTGGCGCCATACCGATCTTGTTTTTGTTGAGTTTCTTTTCTGTAATTCTGGAAGATATACTGTTGATGTGAGTGTTGATGTGCTGTAGGGAATTGATGGTTTCTTTTATTTTTTCTTGTTGCAGTAGTTTTTTTCCCTGTCCAGCATTTTTTCCCAGTCAAAGGTGTGATCTTTTGTCCAGCAATGCTCCGCTATTTCATTGCTGTTGGTGTTACCTTTTTGAACACCTCTCTTATGTTCTTTCTCTCTTTGATCCAAGAAACGCATTGATTAACCATTGTAGAGCGCAGGACACCCCGTACAAAATCGTCGGTAAAAATTATTGTTTCTCTCTGCAAGTGGAACTGCATCCTGTGGCTTTGAGAGTATCGGCCTGAGGGTGGATATGTGAAAAAACGAGCACTTTTTATTATGCTGTTGGAGAGTTCCTCTTAGCTGTTCACTGATGCCCTTCACATAGGGAAGACATATTTGCTTTTCTTTTTCTTTTTCAATATTACGCTTGCTAGTTTTTCGTAATGCTCTCTGAACATCCTTAGTATGGTATCCATTTGATAAGAGAACCTTTTAAAAGTGTATTTTCAAAAAATCCTGTTATTCAATGGTTTCCACCAAGTCCATAAAATCAAGAATTTTCAAGATAGATTTAATGTTTCAAGAATAAAAAGAGCACTCTTTATTCCTAAGTGTTAATTGCTACGACGGTTATTACTAAAGTCAAAGAGTAGTGACTTCCAGTCCAATCCTTCATAATTTGAGGGCTATGGTAATTCAGCACCTCAATATATTTTGGCGTAGGTCGCCGATAGGTAGTAAATGCATAATGATGTGCTCGTATGTTTTAACTTTGTACTTATACGATATATATATATATATATATATTGTAGTTTGATATTTACAGAATCGTTACTTTTGTCATTACTATACCTTTGATTCTATACATGATACTTACATACATGGGAGTGAAAAAGTAGAGCGTTAAGCACAATAGTTTTGAAAGGAGCTAGTGAAATTCGAATGCACGGGGATCGTGGGTTCGAACCTCCATGATTGTAGCAAAAATTTCTGTGATAAGGCTCAAGTTTCTGACTGTATGTGTACATTTGTGTGTTTTTTGTTTGTTTGTTTGTGCACGTCTGTGCAGGTACGTATATTGACATATATATTACTACTTGATTCCTTGCAAGTCTTTACCTTGCTACAAAGTACCAGACTGAAGATGACCAAAGCGTGTTAGTAATGCCATTAGATCAATACCATTAAGTCCTCTTTATGTAGAAAGCTGAATAATGCA
The DNA here is from genome assembly GCA_003991215.1 of Morbakka virulenta. NCBI lineage: Eukaryota > Metazoa > Cnidaria > Cubozoa > Carybdeida > Carukiidae > Morbakka > Morbakka virulenta. Next base: position 3,242,710 of record RDPX01000047.1, on the reverse strand, counting down.
CGCTTTTCAAGATTTTAGATGCGCTTTTCTATCATGTTTCCCGATGAACAACAGTGTTTTTGCTGTTTTTTCGCCTGTGTAGAACTCGAAAGAAGGACAAGATGGTGTTTACCTCTACGAACCGCACTCAAGACCAATCAATTGTATGAAGTTTAGTCCGTCGGATCCATCAAAGTTGTACTCCTGTAGTTACGATGGGACCATAAGATGTGGAGATCTCAATAAGGAGATATTTCTTGAGGTGTTAACTGCTAATAATTTTATCACAAAGGTTAAAATATTAGTATTCTTATCAATAAAATGGACGAAAGGCCGGATTTTTTTTGTTTCTTTAAAAAACCCAGATTGTTGATATGAAATAAAGTGAACCGTATTGACGCCTGTAGAAATGTACTTCTTGATTTTTCTGGATTTGGTAAGAGTTTGCCCTGTATTTTACTACTGTATAAGCAGGGGTATAGTTATATAACCGGGTACATTTTTTGACTTAAATTGGGTGAAGGGTATTCGAAAGAAAATCCAAAAGATAGTAACACGCAGACAAAGAGACAAACCGCTTTGAATAAGAACTTTACCTCGATAATCAAGTTCCTTTGAAATGAAACAAGTCGTTGGAAGGAAATGGTAGAACAGGCATCTGACAGCAGAGAAAAGAAGTCTTTCATTTAAGGCTAAGCATCATAAATGTACAAATAAATTTTTGCACTTTGCATTTTTTGGAAAGTTTTACATTGTTTTTTTAGCAATATCGGCAGAACTAAGCAATTTAAGAAAACTCCCCGACTCGTATTGGCCCCACAAAATTGTATTCAGTTAGAAGTAGCATAATTTTTGAAGTTTCGATCGGCTGTGTAATATAAATTTACAATTTTTAATCCCCATTTCTAAGTGGTAGTTCCAGTTTCAATATCTANATATTGTAGTTTGATATTTACAGAATCGTTACTTTTGTCATTACTATACCTTTGATTCTATACATGATACTTACATACATGGGAGTGAAAAAGTAGAGCGTTAAGCACAATAGTTTTGAAAGGAGCTAGTGAAATTCGAATGCACGGGGATCGTGGGTTCGAACCTCCATGATTGTAGCAAAAATTTCTGTGATAAGGCTCAAGTTTCTGACTGTATGTGTACATTTGTGTGTTTTTTGTTTGTTTGTTTGTGCACGTCTGTGCAGGTACGTATATTGACATATATATTACTACTTGATTCCTTGCAAGTCTTTACCTTGCTACAAAGTACCAGACTGAAGATGACCAAAGCGTGTTAGTAATGCCATTAGATCAATACCATTAAGTCCTCTTTATGTAGAAAGCTGAATAATGCACGCTTTTCAAGATTTTAGATGCGCTTTTCTATCATGTTTCCCGATGAACAACACTGTTTTTGCTGTTTTTTCGCCTGTGTAGAACTCGAAAGAAGGACAAGATGGTGTTTACCTCTACGAACCGCACTCAAGACCAATCAATTGTATGAAGTTTAGTCCGTCGGATCCATCAAAGTTGTACTCCTGTAGTTACGATGGGACCATAAGATGTGGAGATCTCAATAAGGAGATATTTCTTGAGGTGTTAACTGCTAATAATTTTATCACAAAGGTTAAAATATTAGTATTCTTATCAATAAAATGGACGAAAGGCCGGATTTTTTTTGTTTCTTTAAAAAACCCAGATTGTTGATATGAAATAAAGTGAACCGTATTGACGCCTGTAGAAATGTACTTCTTGATTTTTCTGGATTTGGTAAGAGTTTGCCCTGTATTTTACTACTGTATAAGCAGGGGTATAGTTATATAACCGGGTACATTTTTTGACTTAAATTGGGTGAAGGGTATTCGAAAGAAAATCCAAAAGATAGTAACACGCAGACAAAGAGACAAACCGCTTTGAATAAGAACTTTACCTCGATAATCAAGTTCCTTTGAAATGAAACAAGTCGTTGGAAGGAAATGGTAGAACAGGCATCTGACAGCAGAGAAAAGAAGTCTTTCATTTAAGGCTAAGCATCATAAATGTACAAATAAATTTTTGCACTTTGCATTTTTTGGAAAGTTTTACATTGTTGTTTTAGCAATATCGGCAGAACTAAGCAATTTAAGAAAACTCCCCGACTCGTATTGGCCCCACAAAATTGTATTCAGTTAGAAGTAGCATAATTTTTGAAGTTTCGATCGGCTGTGTAATATAAATTTACAATTTTTAATCCCCATTTCTAAGTGGTAGTTCCAGTTTCAATATCTATTGTTTAGGTTGATTATTTACTCTTGAATAGAAATAAAAAAGAATGGGTTAAAAACACAGACAGGAGCAAACAAACGTTCATAAAAGTAACATTATTGTTCAAGCATTTTTTTCTGTCAAATATTTGCTGCGGATTGCACTACGCAAATAGTAATAGGCTTGGATTTTTATGGATCTGACATGTTCTTAGTGTATGCACGTTTTGAATCAGAATATACTTACTCAGTATTACCTTTTTTCAGTGACTTGAAGCTTTTAGAAACAGCGTGTGGGCATTCACGGGCAAAATTTGGCTACTTTGTACCGTTGACTACAAAATAGGGATAAAGAACAGAAATACAATCTTCCATTAAGCAACGACAATCCAGGACTGCTCTTGCCAATAGTAGTAGTTTCGTATGGCTTTGTTGTTTATATTTCCACTCCAGTTCTTTTGAGCCATTTAAAGTATTCCTGACTGCAGGAATGTAATATCGTGTATCCGCCAGGGATCTTTGTCATTGGACAGGCTAGGACCAGGTGTTCTGTGTCCTGAGGGGCAATTTGACAATTGGGGCAGGTGGCAGACTCTCGCAGGCCCCATTTGTGCAGATTGGCAGCGGTTCTACCCTGGCCTGATCTCAGCCTGTTGGCCGTGGTCCACTGTCTTCTATTGGCAGTCTTGAAACCTGGTTGCAGGCGTGTAGGGTCTTCTATAATGTCTCCCCCCTCTTGGGATGTTCTTTTCCCAGTATTCTGACCACGCCCTATCTATCTTGAAAACTCTGCTGGATATCTTGTAGAAAGGGCGGCGTGATTTCAGGCGATTGGTTTGCGGAGGTGCGCTGACGATGGTTTTTAGTGGGAGCCCGCCAGGGAGTTTCTGTACTCTGGTCCTCATGTCTTGGGTGGCTTTTTGTCTTCGCAGGTAAGGGGGTGCTATTCCAGTCAGGGTAGGTAGCCATGGTAGGGGGATGACTTCAGAGTGCCTGTGATCTGTCTCATTGCTGCGTTTAATTGTGTGTCTATGTGCTTTGTGTGACTACTGCGCTCCCATACACGTTCTGTTGAGCTCCCCATCCAGTGCCTGCTAGCTTTCTTATGAGGCTGTTTCTCTTCATTAGTTTATTTGTAGTGTTCTCGATGTGTCTCCTGTAGGTAAGTGTGCGGTCCAGGGTACACCGAGGTATTTTGGGTGGCTGTCTGGTGGTATTGTATTGCCTTCTACTCTCACGTCGAGGGTGGTGTCGGCCTGATGGTTATTTAAATGGAAGACTGATGTTACTGTCTTTGTTGTATTCATCTTCAAGTACCATTTCTTGAAGTAGGTGTGGGTGGTATTGATGTCTATTGTAAGGGTGGTCTCTAGTTCCCTAAAATTTGGGGCCTGGTGTGCGATCGCCCAGTCGTCGGCGTAGCCAAATTGTTGCGATGTTGTTTTGGGCATGTCACTTAGGTAAATATTGAAGAGGGTGGGGGCTAATACAGATCCTTACGGTACTCCATTTTTTATCTTTCGTATCTTGCTCTCGTCTCCGCCGAGGCAGACGCTATAGTACCTCGTTCCTGTCATGCGTGACAGGAGGCGGAGTATCTTTCTGCATTTAATCATCTTGGCCAGTTTAAGTAGCAATCCCCCTCTCCACACGGTGTCGTATGCTGCTGATAGGTCTATGAAGGCCACACCTGTTCCCCTCCGCTGCTCGTATCCTGCTTCTGTATAGGATGTCAGGGTTAGTACTTGCTTTGTTGTGTTCCTTCCCGGTCTGAAACCGGCCTGCTCCAGCGGGATGTGCTTGTCTATTATTGGGTCTTGCCAATAAGGACATTCGATCACCATGGTCTTTTGTCAATATCATTTCTATTATATAAGAAACATATGAGGGACCAGGGAGCCATTAGTTTACATTTACGAGACATTTTTTTATGTTGTAACTGTTTGCACTAAAATCTTTATTTTATCAATTCTTATACTTTTTTTCTAGACTTTCTCTTCACAAGAAGATTTTGGTATCCGTTACAATGCCTTCAGCTTTTGCCGCGACAGGGTTTATTCATTGCTTGTTGCTGACAGTGACGGGGATTGCAACCTTCTGGATCTACGAACAGGGTACCTACTATACAACTATAGCGGCTGGGTTGGTTTATGTAAATTCCCGACAATACTATAGCATAATCGTTTGATAGAATGCACCAAATGAAAGAAGCTTGTGATTTTCATCATTCCATAGTAGAAAAATGTGGATTAGTCCATAGGTTACTCATGGAGGTCAGCCAAATGATCTTTATGTTTAAGGTTCAATGTTTAAAAAAACCAACAAAATAAGATATGATTTATTAGTTGTCCCACAATCCACCATTGTTTTAGAATTGTCACAAGCTATGATAAAATAGACTATATTTAGAATCGAGTAAAAGTGTTTTGTTAGGCAGCCTTAGCTTTTGATTGCGTGAAAGCTTCTTTATAGAATTTGTGGCTGTTTATATTCGCGTCTACTACAATCTGTTAAACCCTTTTCTGTATGATAAATGCCAGGCAGAAGGTACAAAAGGCGCGACATTGAAGAATGTTTCCCATTTCCGCAGGGTAGAAATAATAAGGAGCCTAAGATAATTTGATCAAAGCCAAAGGTCAGAGGTGGAGTCGAGCAAGCTTCCTATTAACCTTACCTATGTGGCACTTGAGAATTTTTGTTGGTAATGTTGTTTGTACGAAAGTATTGGTTTGCCAAGGCACTTACACATACGTTTTTGTCTAATATCTTGATGCACCTTTGCAGTTTTTTGGACATGGCCTAGCCCTTTCCTTACCCTGGCCGATATATTAATATTTGCCTAACAGCTTTCGCTTTAACTGCATTATCTTTTCTTCCATTCTTTCAATGATTGAATGTAAGATTTTGTCCAATAACGTTTTTGAACCACCTTTGTCAACTATTCATTTTTATAAGTAGCAATTTTTTACTTAGTTTTTACTTCATCCTGTTTAACTAACTTTTATTTATTCATCACTGAGACCACATACCCTACATTCTCATTTTAGCCAGTAATATTACCTTTTAGGTATGTTTACTTCTGCTTCATGGTAACATTCTATCAAGAAGTCATTACATAAATTATTAAACTATATTATCAAGGGCGTTTTGGTTAAGTGTACATATTTTAACTAAATATAGCCTGCAAATCCTATTTTAACTCCTCATTAGATGTCAACACCTGTATCATCTATCAATTATGTTTTATTTTTGGATATATTTGTTGTACATTTCGTTAATATTAATAATGACTTATGAAGACAATTTCTATTGGTTTGCCTTAGAAAAATGGAGAAAACAGTAAATTTACACAGGAAGTCGGCTCGCAGCATCGATTGTCATCCAATCAACGGAAATTTGTTTGCAAGTTGTGGTTTTGATGGGTAGGTAAACTCTTGAGTAGACGTAGTTTTGTCTCAGGTATCCTAACCATCACGGTTTATTTTGTAAAGAAATAGTGTACCTGAATAATTCATTCTTTTAACAAAACATTTATAATAGTAAGAGAATTAATAAATTAATTCTGAAAACAAATACTTATTACTTTATGTCCAGATTCGACCATTAAGAATGGTTTTTGATAACGCTGCAAGTGCTCTTATTTTCCCACAGACGTTTTGGCCTTTGATCCTACCCATACTATATAATCTTTGATGCACCAGACGATTTTTGGTAGAGAAGGAAATCATGGTTTCTTGCAAACCCACCATCGCCATGGTAATTAATTAGTGTCATGGTTAAAGGATATGATCTGGTGGGTTTTATGTTATTATTGATTCATTCCACACAAGGCCAGGTTTCCACTTGCGGATGTTGGGCTAAGTAAGTGTTTCGAATTTACACCATGGTTTATAGCAGCACCGCATTCCTAATATAGGACATGGCCTCTATAAGTATTATCAGCGAATATTTTCCATACACAGTTGTACACTTAAGAAACGTTAGAGGGAACGTGCCCCTATATTAAAAATTCAGTAATTTTTTGAAATTTCAACACTTTTTGGCTTTAAAGCCAAAATCTAAAAAGTATAATAAGTCAGCAAAAAGGAGAATTTTGGGTTGCTATCAGTTTTATCTTTTTATATAGAAAATTAACACCTTTTGCAAAGAGATTTGACCTGCAAATGAAGATTTGTGATGCAAATAGTGATCCCATACCATAGTTAAAGAATACGTTGTTTTCCTTCCGGTATACATGTACACATGCTTTATACATGATGGCCCAAAAAAATTGTTTCTCATTAAAACATCCAAAAAAAACAAGCAATTTTAATACTGATCAAACTAAACTTGTTATAAATTAACATCAATCAATCCCAGACATATCCACCCAGTTTCAGTGATAAATGTCCATCAGTCTTTATTTTTCTGCCGTTCCATGATATCCTCCAAATGCCCACCTCTGCACTCCAAGCACACCTGAATCCGACTTTGAAGATACTCTGACACACTCCTTCTTGGGAATTCTCGCGATTTCGACAGTGATGACAGTGATCTTCTATTATTCACTTGCCACAATCTTAAACTTAGGCTGAAAATGAGTTTTTAAGTCATCGAGGGTAATACTGGCTTTGTTTGAAGGTGCCCAGAGGAGTATTTCTGTATTTTTACGTCAACAAAGCAGCCTCAGATTTTTCTTATTTACGCTAGGACGAGGGAGGGGATAGGTGTAGCTTCTTTGATAATTTCGGTTTGAAGAGATAAGATTATGCTACATTTATTTGATGTTCTAATGGTTATCAAGAGCATCAAAGACTCGCCGTTCACTTTGCAAGAATTGTTGCAGGAAACAGAGAAATATAAAGAGTTTGAAATTGAACTAAGTACAAAGAAAAATTATATGCGTGACTTAAATAAAAATATACATTTTAATGAGAAACAGATAAACTCTTTGAATTTACATTTCTGCATAAGGACTCTCTTTTTTTCAAATGAGCACTGCTTTTCACTGAAAAGGGAGAAAAAGTCCTTGCTCGACAAAATACTTTAAGCTTTTAGTAGATGTTTATTGAACCAAATATTACAAAAAGTTGATTTGTTTTATTGTTCCTATTTTAGAGAAATTGCTTTGTGGGATTTAAGGAAATTGACTGGGCCGAAATCCAAACTTGATTACGGTCAGGCTGCGAAGTCTGTGACCTCAGTTTGCTTTTCCCCATTAACTGGAAATAAACTGTTATCCACATCAAATGATGATTATATCAGGTAATTTTACAAAATGAAGTAAACCGTTCAAGAATATTATTCTTTTGCTGTGGTTGTTAACGTCTTCCCCAAGTTTCAATGTGGAGACCAGCATAAAAGCTACTACTTGAGACTCTCCAGAAAATCATCCTATAACTGCATTCCTATCGTATATTTAACATTCTAGCCAATTCACAATCTTCTCATTAAAATGATTGTATTTCCGGTATGTATTANGAAGATTTGTGATGCAAATAGTGATCCCATACCATAGTTAAAGAATACGTTGTTTTCCTTCCGGTATACATGTACACATGCTTTATACATGATGGCCCAAAAAAATTGTTTCTCATTAAAACATCCAAAAAAAACAAGCAATTTTAATACTGATCAAACTAAACTTGTTATAAATTAACATCAATCAATCCCAGACATATCCACCCAGTTTCAGTGATAAATGTCCATCAGTCTTTATTTTTCTGCCGTTCCATGATATCCTCCAAATGCCCACCTCTGCACTCCAAGCACACCTGAATCCGACTTTGAAGATACTCTGACACACTCCTTCTTGGGAATTCTCGCGATTTCGACAGTGATGACAGTGATCTTCTATTATTCACTTGCCACAATCTTAAACTTAGGCTGAAAATGAGTTTTTAAGTCATCGAGGGTAATACTGGCTTTGTTTGAAGGTGCCCAGAGGAGTATTTCTGTATTTTTACGTCAACAAAGCAGCCTCAGATTTTTCTTATTTACGCTAGGACGAGGGAGGGGATAGGTGTAGCTTCTTTGATAATTTCGGTTTGAAGAGATAAGATTATGCTACATTTATTTGATGTTCTAATGGTTATCAAGAGCATCATAAGGCCAATATACTATCGTCGTTGTTGAGATTTTTACTGTACAAGTATTATACTTGTACTGCTACCAATCAAAGACTCGCCGTTCACTTTGCAAGAATTGTTGCAGGAAACAGAGAAATATAAAGAGTTTGAAATTGAACTAAGTACAAAGAAAAATTATATGCGTGACTTAAATAAATATATACATTTTAATGAGAAACAAATAAACTCTTTGAATTTACATTTCTGCATAAGGACTCTCTTTTTTTCAAATGAGCACTGCTTTTCATTGAAAAGGGAGAAAAAGTCCTTGCTCGACAAAATACTTTAAGCTTTTAGTAGATGTTTATTGAACCAAATATTACAAAAAGTTGATTTGTTTTATTGTTCCTATTTTAGAGAAATTGCTTTGTGGGATTTAAGGAAATTGACTGGGCCGAAATCCAAACTTGATTACGGTCAGGCTGCGAAGTCTGTGACCTCAGTTTGCTTTTCCCCATTAACTGGAAATAAACTGTTATCCACATCAAATGATGATTACATCAGGTAATTTTACAAAATGAAGTAAACCGTTCAAGAATATTATTCTTTTGCTGTGGTTGTTAACGTCTTCCCCAAGTTTCAATGTGGAGACCAGCATAAAAGCTACTACTTGAGACTCTCCAGAAAATCATCCTATAACTGCATTCCTATCGTATATTTAACATTCTAGCCAATTCACAATCTTCTCATTAAAATGATTGTATTTCCGGTATGTATTAGTATTTTTTTAATTTATTGACCTTTTTGGTATCTTCCTTAATTGATTTTGTGTAGTGTCGTATAGGCTGGAAATGTCTGTTACAGTTTTGAATTTTTTTTTTGAGGCAGTATATTTGAGTTTTTACTACTGCCAAAAGATTTGTGCTTGGAAAAGTTGTTTCAGAATTAATTTGAACTGTTCTCGAAATATATTCGGAGAATGGCATGCAAAGGTTTAAATTTAGACGTTGTCTAAAACTTGTGGATCACTGATCAAGTTTAAAGTTGAGATTCATTTCTTTTCTTTTTCTTTTTTATTACTCTTCGTTTGTTTACCGCATTTTTTATTCAAGCGTACTTGTATTTTTAGTGGTGTAAAAATCCTCAGTTTGAGCTATTTTCACTATTTGACCAACAGGTTATTCTATTCCATAAATTTACCAGGAACAGTACATTTTAAAGAGATTCCTAGTGTTTTAACCTTTATTCTGCACCGTGCATTTGTGGATAAAACTTGTATTTTAATTCATAGACACAACAAATTACAACCGTTGATATTGCCACATGGTGTAAAACTTGGAACTAAATATTTTTTGTATCCACTGATGAAGGTAGATCCTACTTAGAAGTATCTACAAATTACATTTAACACAGTTTTTATTCAATCTTTACTGTTGTGATAGGCAGATATTTTGATCAGAACAAGAAATAATTTTTGGGATGCATCTACTGTAAGGAAATTTAAATGAATCAGTTGAACTATGAAATAAATTTAGAATAATAAATAGGAAGGGGAAAAATTATATAAGCCATGTAGACATTTGCAAAAGTACCTTTGGATGGAAACTGTTGTTATAACCATTTATTGTTATTGTTTCGAGATTTTAAATAGTTTGTGTGATATTTGGACATAAAGTGTCCAAATGTCTCTGGACCATTATGCTATTAAGTCAGTTTATTAAGATAAAAGTGAACATAAAAATAAAACTCTAATAGAACTGCTTGCCAAATTATGTATACATTTCGGGGAGGAGGGTAGTTAAGCTTGAAGGTAAACCAATCCTCATCTTATGTGTGAAAGTATGAAACTTTTTAAATTACATACGTATGTTGCCCCAACCTGACAGAATGTTGAACAAATTCACTGCCATAAACCTAAAAGTACACAATTTTGGCCCCTCCCATTTTCGAATCTAAAATTTATCGCAAGCTAGTCTTTTTACATCAAAACAGCCAAGCTCTAGCAGGACCTACAGGGTATATAGATAGTGAGCACCAGCTTTTGGAAGACGAACTATTTTTAGCACCATACTTAGTAACCGATACCGTCATTTAGAAACTAGGTAACAGTGAACAAAGCTGATGTTAACTACTATTTCTTCAGTGAGATGTGAGACTAAGGAAGTCTAAGGCCCACTTCATTGTAAACTTTTTAGGACAGATATCGTTGTAAAGATCAACCTTTCTCTCTTAAATATTCTATAGAATACATTCCATATTGAACGATACCTCGTTTCAAGCTACTCCGGAGATACGGATAAGGTAATAGCAAAAAACTGCAACTTTACTTTTACAAAAGTATTTTTCTTTTACTTGTGTTTGCTTTTTATTTCCCACTTGACACCTAGGTAGCCTTTCGTTCATTAAGACTACTTAATTAACCATCACTTTGATGAATAAGAATTTTCAATTTCATTAATGCCTTCATTAATATCAGTACATCAAAAAAATATTAAGAACCTATTAATTATCCTATTTGGCTGAAATTGGATTAAGGCGGATAAATGATTTGGCATTTGGCTTTGAAAAAGATGACTTGCACGATGTCAAATTTTTTACTGAGCTTGGGCATCAGGCTTGTTCGACTCGAAGAAAATGTCAGACATGCCAATATACTTTGGATACCTACAGTGCATATGTAATGGTAACTGTCAGAAGAAATGGGAAAGCTAGCAAATAATGATTTTCTCCACATTGATCTGTTAAATGCGTGGATTGATTACATCAATAAAAACCTAAGCTAACTTAATCTTGGTCTTACGCAAAACTGAAAAAGATCAATATTATTTTCACGCTGCACAGCCCCTGAAATACAGAAATTCAACAAACATGGAACATTTTAATATTTAATGAACAAACTTATATCTGGATATGGTACTATTAAAAATCTGTAAAACATTTTTTCGGTTTAATGGTAAGGGTTAATTTCATTGATATTCAGTTAACACTATAGGCCAGAATTAGGAGGTTGTCCAGAGTAGTCCAATTGCTTTACTCTCGACGTGACTCTGTTTGAACTTTATTTATTTATTTAATTAATTATTTATTTATTTAATTATTTAAATATTTTAATTAATTGATTATTTGTTTGTTTATTTTATCTAGTGGGTTTTACTGTATTTTATTTTTAATTGTTTTATTTTATTCTTTTTTCCTTGATGGAAACCAAGCATTTTGAAGTTGAAAATGCCAACAAGAACTAAATTACGTAGATTACGTAGATTATGTAAATGATGTAAATGATATGAATTATTTACCTTACTTACTTACTTACTTACATAAAAATGACTTACTTACTTAAAACGTAAAGATGACAACAAGATAGACCACAAAACGAGCCAACAACGAACGAAAAACCGCAGTACAACATCACACTTTAACAGCTACCTAGACAGTATCATTGACCAGGAGCTCCCAACAAGATACCTCCAACATAAACGCCAACAAATCAATGACAACAAATGTAGATTGTGTCATATCAGCATTGAGGACGTAACCCATATAACCAATGCTTGCCCAAAAATGTCAGCAAGATACTATCTACCGCTCCGACATAAAGCTCTTGCAAAGTTCGTGCTGAAGGCAGTCATAAGAATGAACCACCCTGAACACAACTACTTTAAGAAACGAGATCCCCAGTATGTGTTAAAAATAGATGATGTCGAGTACTGGTGGAACCTACCAGTCAAAACCATTACGGAAACACCACACAACAAACCTGACATGATCATATGGGACAAATCTACGAAAGTTTGCTCTATTGTCGAATTCAGCTGCCCAACTGAATCAATATCGGAAACCAGGTCGACGAAAACATGAACAACTACGCACCACTACTGAGAAACATGCAGATAATGTATCCCGACTATCGGTTTAAAATGCTACCAATCATCATCGGGGCACTTGGATATGTCCGAACATGTCTGCAAAAAGTAATGGAAGAACTTGGTTTCGAGAAGAAAGAAACGGCGAAACATATAAATAAAATGCAAAATATAGTTACGAGTGGAACTGTTAAGATTTGCAAAACCTTCCTTAAGTT
>RDPX01000047.1:3193900-3203947 GCA_003991215.1 Morbakka virulenta | reverse complement strand
AAAACAACACTTTAATTCAGGGTGGAATGATAAGCCAAAGGAAATTCGCTCGTATGATGGAAGCGCATCTGCAGCACCAATTTAAGAATAGAACATGTGATTAACAAATCTGAATCCACTATTTTATCAATTTAGAGGCGTACATTTTCTCGTCGATTTATAGTGGTAAACTCTGTTTCTTCGAGCTGTTTCCATCGTTATATTGTATGTGATGAAACAGAAGAAGAGTATGGTTACTGAGGCACTCGTGAAAGTGGTCTGAATAATATGCTATGAACCTATTGTATGAACAAAGCCAAAAACAACACAGTTCTCTGTTTCCAACTTTTGTTTTCAAATTCTCTCTGACCATTCTACTTCACTCCCATCTTGAAACCGGAGTGCCGGTGCTGGGTAGTAGGTGCTGGTATGGTGGTTATGAATCAGTAATGAAATATAACCCTGAAAAGAGTTGGCCCCTATTCCGCAACAAAACGAGGTAGAGCGGACAATAAATACTAAGCTCACATCTAATTATGGCAATGGCACATCTAAATATGGTAATGCCACCAATGCATCCACTATTAAAATTGAAACCTTTTCTTTTACCTCGTCTCCTTCTCCATGTTCACTTAGATCCACTATTGTTCCAACATTGCTTTGAAAAACCATTGCCCAGAAGTCATTGACGGTGTTTGGTAAAGGGTATTCAGTTGCAATGAAGGCATCTTTGCTTTTGTACCCCTAAACAATTAAAATGTGTGTATGATTAATCAATTAATAATGAATAAACCAGTTACCTTGGAAGCACCATATCAAAACCTGGAGAACCAAAACAAATTATTAAAAGGTGTAGGCCTTTATTTTAAAACTTAATGACGCATACTGTTAAGGGGAATATATGAGGAAACGTAAGAGAAAACAATTAGTTCAAACTGTTTTGACACAATGTTTGAGTATATTTTGCAACCTTGCTTGCAAAGTCATATTGCTTGCGTGTATGCAGAGTTCGAGCAATGACTATTTATGTCATTTATCATTTTTAAGCCAGTCGAAGTAGAGTGCTGATCAATACGACTGAAAAAAACTTTTAACTTTGAAAACAGGTAACTTTTAATTGATAGGAGATAAATTGGGGCTTCATTTATTGGCTGGTTATTTTAATGTTGTTTTTTACGGTGGTCAGTGATATTTGCAGTACAGAATATGTTATGTGAAAGAAAATTTCAGGGGAAAGAAGAGTAAGGTCATCATAATAAAAGGCTGCAAATGCGAATTTAAGTGTTACTTTTAGAAGGCTATTCTTTCCTTTAAAAATATCAAAATTTAAACTGATTTAACCTGGTTACAGTTCTTTCTTCGCTTCTGGTGACAGAATAATAACAATCATGCATTGTACAGCACACTGTTATTATAGAATAGTTGCTGACCAAGTTACCAGCCTACGATATTTGGCAACAATTCGCTTGCCTTATGTAGCTGTTTTCATGTAAGATCCACTTTAAGAAATGTTTCTAGAACTACTCCCAAGATAAACCATCCCTGGCATAACCACCCAGTCACACTTTTCTCAAAACCCCACTTCTCTTCCCTACATCAGAATGTAAATATTAGGTCTTCATATTGCCTTGCTCCAAAAAAGATTTCTGACCCAATGACGTCTTCACCCACTTCTTCAGTAAAGATGTCTTTCGTCCTTGAACGAAGAAGTTTTGCACAATTAACAACTTTGTAAGTTAAAGTAAGTAATTCTATATTTGAAAAGACGTAGTGTAGGTGAGTTTTGTTTGGGAATTTTCTGACGTGTTTTGTACTGACACCGAGGTCATACGCTTGTCAGTATTTTTATGGACCGTATTTGAACGCAAAAGCCTCTGATATTTGCTGAAATGGCAATGTAGTATGTATAGTTGCTTTACTCAGTAAACTCTTAGATGATACTGCAACGACTTAAAACGATGTATAAACTTCATGAAAAAGCACTATAGCCTCCCAATTATTATACGACTAATCATACAATAGTAACATGTAATAATAATCATATTGTGTTTTCACTTGTTTTCTACATGTTTGTTATCATAAAATTGTAACATGTAATAATCACTGTGCTTCTTCACGTCATTAAAAAGCAGTTCGACATGATTCATTGTATTCACACCATTAAAAAAGCAACAATATTAAAACAATTATTTTATATCAGTCATCTGTCAGAAACACAATAGTGAACCGTATGATTCATCCGAGTTTTCCATTCAATTGCCTCCTTATAAAAGTATGAAATATTAGTATAAAGTTAAGTATACAATACAAAAATGGAAAAGATATATTGTAATTTAAGCCCATCCAAGCGTTACTTATTCAAAAACATATAATTTGTCCGTTTTGTGACAAAAAAACACAACAATTACCAGTTTTAAAAAAATACAAGAATTTTCTTGTGACAAACAGGAACTTATTGACGATGGCATGATTGTGTGTAATAATTGTGCTATTATTAAATATTGTGAAAATGCTACTGAAAATTTAGAGTATTATGACTATATTTTTAAGATAGAAAACCATTTCTATCAACGTAAGTATAACATAACAATACCCATGACTTTATTATATTTCGTATAAAACCTACAATGTGCATCATGAAACGCACAACGTAGATGACAACATTTAATTCTTCCAAAGTATTTCTAGTCCATGCGTACAACAACTATCTCGCAAGCCAATTAAACCAATCTCTTGATCGTTCTTTTTCAGGATATTATTAATTATTATTATTTCATACAGTATGCTGTATGCTCATAATTGATAAATCATTGCAGTTTTTAGAAGCTGATCATCAATAGTCGGGTGTAATTCTTTTGTGATATGAAAAGTATCTTTCAAATATTACAAACAAATTTGAGTACTAACCGTCATATGTAAATAGTGAATATAATCCAACCTAGAGAAATTGCATCGTGACCAATTTTACACCAGTTTTCACAAAGAACATGATGACGTAGTTTAGTACGTATCTACATCCGACCCCCCCCCCCACCTCACAAAGCCGAAAAAAGCTATACTACCCCTTAGACCAGCTGATCCCGAAAAGTTTCGGTCTCCGTAGGTATTTTATATGAACCTGTTGATGTTCCTGCAGTAAAATGATAGGATTTCAATTACACCAAACACCAGATTTGTTTACTCCAGATGGTACATTCCAATGTATAGATAAGCAATACCACTTGTGCAGCTCACCAGCATTTGCTTTAGTTTGGCAATTTCCACTTGGGTTTTCATTGTTGAAACTACTAGGTCCAATAATGATATGATCATCTACTGTTCCACCAATAATTAACTGACCAGTTGGTGAGAAAACCACTAATTTATTGAATCCTCAATCGTCGTGACTGAATAAAACGTTTCTAGCCCAGTATGTACCATCAAATGAGTCCAATTTATATGCAATGAATGTACTGACATTATCTTGACTTATGCTAAACTATTGTTACTAGACACGATATTTAAATGGATATCACTTATCATTCCTTGATTATCAGTGCAATTAACACAGTAACGATTATTAACATTATTTGCTTTTGTGTAAACTGTTCGAAGGTTAGCTTCAGTTGTTTGGTCAGCATGATTTTCAGATGTCTGATCATATAACTCAGATATTGTTGAACATATATCTAACGTCTGAAGAAATATCACTGTCTAGTTTATATATTAAGGTACCATATCTTGTGTAGTATTTACAGAGTAATGTTTCAAAAAACTGACTATATAAATGTGATTTACTACAACCAAAGATTAACGGGCTATTGTCAAAATTATGGTGCATTCTGAAGACCAAACAGATCATTATTGCCTGTTATGCTTCCGCTAGTATTTGTCTAGCGATTTATTCTCAGCATATGATATAGTAACAGCAGCATTAACAACGATTGGATCTTCTAAATCACATAGACACTAGCAGTCCATTTATCTAATGGTTTTATTGAAATTACGTCCGTTGTTGTAACATTTTTCGTATGACTTCGGTCAACAATACCCATCTTCTATATATTATTCTTTTCGATACTTCAAAAATAGTTTTTACTTAATTGTTCATCGTAAACAGTGTTAGTGTGAGAAAACGGTTTTATGACATCATAATGTTTTTCCTTTCGATATTTCATTGATCCAATACAAGTAATAATAACTACATAACACACTTACAAAAACATAGTTGACGCCTAGTTTATCAGACAGTTGACAATTTACTGAGGTGCTATCATACCAAAAGTATCAAAATATTGGATTATATCAGCTTTAATATGCATTGCTACCCAATGAGTTCTTCTTGATCTTTGAATGTCATTAACAACATAATAACGCTTTTTAATTTGGTCTTGTATGTTATCTCTTTAAAATATTCCATTAAACTTTGTAATTTGAAGGTATTCAATTATTTAAATCAATGTTTGTTAGTGAAATATTAATGAATTATGGTTTTAAAATATCGTTCATAATAGAGTGATAACGTTAAAAGGTGAGTTTTTGCCTAGAAGAAGTCACTTGCCTATCATCTTTTTTTTTCAACAAAAGGAGGTTAATATGGCACTAACATATCAGAATAAAGGCAGTTTTGTAATCCAGCAGCTGTCTTTGGTTTTCAATTTCTATTCTGAAGCCCTTTATCACTAAGAGCATCAAGCAGCATCAGAACACCGATTGATACTAAGCGCGTTTCGCGAAAACCACCTCGTCGCTTTGGAGTTAATTTGATCACAAAACCACTACCTGTTTGAAGAGATGGCACAACCTGTTCATTCTTAGTAAAAAAATTTTTATGAGCAACTAATTTACTGATTTTATCTTGCGAGATGAAAAAACTACAACTGCCTCCAGAAGTAGTAATACCTGACTAGCACCGGCTGGGAGTCCTGGGAGTACCTTGAAAGCTAGTTTTGAATCCAATGGTAGCATTTTAGTAACTAACTCATTAGAGTAGTGAAATGGCTTCCATCTTCTTTTCCAATATTACTCATTTGAGTTTTTGAAACTTTCAAATTAACACCCTTTGAAGCATCTTCAGCCTTTTGAATCCTTCTAATTTGTGTTCCTTTTAGAAACAGTTCACCTGGACCGCTTAATTCACTATTTGATAGTCTCAAAGTAATAGGAGTTTTATTAACCAATGCTTTAGCTAGTTTCTTCTCCTGGCTTTGAGGAAGATTTACACTGTGTGCATGATATTCAGTCATATTTAATATGTCAGAAAAATTGAAAATAACATGTATGATTTATTAATTTAAACTTGACACTTCACGGTAAGTTAAGGTCGAATAATTGCTTTATCGCTAAGGTCATCAACACTTAGTTCTTCTTCATATAGAACCAGTGCAAATAAAACGTAATTTGATGTTAGAGTTCTCTTAACAAAAAAGAAAATAAAATAAAACAAAAAATAAAAGGCAGTAATACCCAACAAATAAAAATTGAGAAAGAAATGAAAAGGAATAAAAAGACTGAAAAGGGTGAGAAAAATGATAAATATATTTTACAAATCAATACTGTTATAACAAAACTGAATTCAAATGGTAGTATTTATTTTATTGATTCCAATGGTATAAAACTTTGAAAAGGTATTGATGATAAAGCGATGCAATCAGCATTAAGGAAAATAAAAAAAGATAGAGATACAGAAGAAAGAAAAAAGATAGTACAAACTGAGTACAACATTACCGATAAAAACAACAAGTTCTATAAGAATGGTGAGATTGGTAGGGTAGAGGCTAGGATTATTATGATGAACGCTGTGTTTAATAAAAACTCACCTAGCAGGAAATAACATTCTCGTTAAAATCTACTATTTTGATGACGAGATTCAGCTGTTTAAACTGAGTGGTGTTAAAAAAAAATGGTCAGTCTAGTTCTGAATACAAAAGATAAACTAGGTATGTTCTCTAACTATTCTTTTAAACAGATTAGTAAAATGATATAACATATTTTGATGAAAATATCTAACGTAATATATGTTATGTGACTACTAGCTATTGTGTGAAATGAAAAAAAACCTAGTAATTTGAATGAAAGATACGAGACTTCTAAGAATGGCAAATAAATTTTGAAAACAACCTGTGCTCCATGTATTTGGAGAAAAAAAATTCATAAAACAAAGGCAAGGTGGATTTATAGATGTCCAAAAGCATTTATCAAAATCAGGTGAATTACATATGCGCACATCTAGCCTTAGTAAGTAAAACTATTGTAGTCCAGGAACTAAAATCGAAGAAAGACTATCATCAAATAATGTATCGTATCGTGAACCTGTAAATAAACTTGATGCAATTTGCCTTCGTCATGAAATTGATTACAGTAATTGAAAGAATTTGCAAGATAAACATAAGGTTGACGACAGAATTAAAAAAGCATATCTGAAATTCCATTAAATGAAAGGCCATGGGAGAGGCCATGAAGTTAAAAAAGAAAACTGGCACAAATAGAATTAGCAAATGTTCTTTATAAGCCCATAAGGCGTAACTTTACTTGACGGCGTGTGAATTGTGGATCCATTAACAAAGTGTGAGTTACAGACCTTGCTGAGATGCAGCAGTTTAGTAGATGAAATTAAGGCTGTAAATATATTGCCATGGTAATTGACGTATAAAGTAAATATGGTTGGATTATACCATTAAAGAATGAAACTATAACTAATGCATTTAGAACTATCTTTAGGAAGGTAGAGTACCAAAATATATATGGGTTGATACGGGCAAAGAGTTCTGAAACAAACACTTAAAATCCCTACAAGAAAATAATATACAGATGTACTCAACCGAGAGTGAGGAGAAATACTCAGTGGCTGAATGATGGAACCGAACAATTAAAACCAAGAAGTGGAAGCAATTCACTATACAAGGTAATACACCGTATCTTGATATGCTATCCAAACTAGTAAAACAGCACAATAATACAGAACATTCAACTATTAAAATAACACCATCTTGAGCATCCATGAAAAGCAATGAAGGACTTGTTAATTTTAATCTTTATAGTAATTTGGAAACAATAAACAGAAAACCGAAGTTTAAAATATGTGATAAGGTCCGGATCTCTCTCCATATATATATATATATATATATATATATATATATATATATATATTATATCTCTCTCTCTCTCTCTCTCTCTCTCTCTCTCTCTCTCTCTCTCTCTCTCTCTCTCTCTCTCTTTCTCTCTCTCTCTCATCTGCCTTTGTCTATTGTCGTTATTAATTTCCTGCCTGTTCCCATTCGTCTCAGTACTTCTTTCAGGATTCGTCGATAGAACCATATTTCTACCGCTCTCAGTCTTTTTTGCATCTGAGATGAAATTGTCCAGCATTCACTTTCATACAACAATATAGGAAAAACATAGCCCTCTTTGTAGACATTGTTAGGCTTTCGCTGACAAGAATTGATTTAAGTCTCTGGAAAGCTTCTTTTGCCATGGCAATACGGGATTTTATCTAACTCTCATATCGACCGTCCTCAGTAATAATGCTGCCGAGATACTTGAAGCTCTTCACCTGCTTAATCTTCTCATTACCAATTTTCAATTGACATTTAACACCGTTTTGCTTACTGACGACCATGCACTCAGTTTTCTTGCAGTTTAGTGTAAGGCCTTCTCTGCTACTTGCTTCTACGACTATTTGCAGTAATCTTTGTAGATCCTCCTCCGGATAGCAAAGTATAAAATAAAGGCTTTTCACAAATGATATACACCAAACAGGACAGAAGAGATTTTTCTGGTATTCGGAATAAATTATACTAATCCAATCAATTAAAAAAAACGCATCTCGAAGTGATAAATGGGAGTTTTTATGAACATAAATAATTGAAAACCAAGCAGAATTTTTCCCGTATTAGAAAGTTAATTCGTAGAGACTACGGGAAGAAACAAGCTTTATTTAGATGGAAAAGCTATAGCAACGATTTTAACAGTTGGATACCATTCAAGGACTTAAAAGATAAGAATGTGGTTTAAAAATAAAATCTTGGTATAATATATGAATAAGTAGAATGAATTAATAGATGCAATAGATAACGAGATAGCCAAAAGGTACCAGATGTTGGTTTGTAAGAAATGTAATCTAATGTTACCAACCACTCGTCTTCTCATTACAAGTACAGGAATGTTTCCATATTATTCAGAAACTCTAATATGTAATAATTGCGTGAGATACAAAAACAGCTTGACTTGCTATGAATTTTTAGCAACTAAAGCTATATTGAATAATAAAGCATAAATGAGAACCACAGTTGTCTACACTTCTTGTGTTGTCTTCCTTTTAACAATATGTATGATATTCCCACCATCAACACAGGGATACAAATCATAAACGGGATGAACGTGATAAATGCATTTATTAAATTCAATAATCATAATAAATAATGAATTCATATTTCTTAGAACCTCTTCTACCTAAAAATATTATAAAGAATTATTAACTATAATAAGTATTAACGACTGAGATGACTGAGCAGTATATTAATCAACTTTTTGATAGACTTCGTGAAAAAGATTATGATGATTTTGTTGAAGAACCAAATATTGGTTTCGTAATTCAAAAAACAAAATCAAAATATGTTATACGAAATCTGAATGGTTTTAGTAACATAATATTAAAAGCAACACTGGATCGTAAACAGGTTGAAGACCTATACATTACTATAAATATAATGAGGATGTCTGATATGACGAAGAGAATTTTACTGGATACAATTCAGATGGCGATAATTCTATACCAAATGATGACGACGATGATGGTGATCTACGTGAATGAATAATGATTAATGCTGAAAAAAGAAGGTAGATTATAAACTAACCAAATAACAAGACTGATACTAGATACAATGATTGAATGATTCAATAAGGTGGTTATTGTAAAGAAAATCTAATTATATCGATAAGAACAAGAGGAATTTTAATAAACTTTGTAAGAAAGAGGTTAGAAAATTGCTTTTGGAACAGAATAATCAAATAAAACTAGTAGTAGATAAACCTTGTCAAAGTGTAAAAGTGCTAGATGGCAAATGAGTATAAAAAAATATCATTCTTCAACCACACAGAACTGACAAAGTAAAGACTATCAAAGGAGAAACAAATCAAGCCCTGAAAGCATACACTAAGTCTTTTAAGGTGAGTACAAAAAAACAAAGAAGACCCAGTGGTTCAACTATGAAACACCCAAAAAGCTGTTGAATATACCCTTACGAAATAATTAAATGAGTTAACAGGTAGTAAGTTTAATGAAATAATAAAGATTACTTTAAAAAAATACTTTTATAATAAATAAAAAATGATGTTTAAAAGACAATACACTTTAATTGTGTCACCCAAACAATATTAAACATAACAGAAATAGCTGACTTGTTACAATGAACACAACAATTTTGAAAATAAATTCAATCAATGGTTCTTAAGAGCGTCTAGATGGGCAAGAGAATCAGCAGATAGCCATTTTATTAATATAGTGAAATATAAACCATTAACAGACCAAACATACATTAAACTATCACAAGATCTGCAAAATAATATGAAAGGACTGATATACCTGAAAAATAAACGATAATGTATGCTTCAGATGGTGTCAAATTAGACATTTAAGCCTTCGAAAAAAGACCCTCTGAAAATAAAAAAATCTGGAAAACAATATATTCAAAATTTGGATTACACAGGAATTAATTTCCAGCTTCAATCAAAGAGTATAGCAAAATAAAAAAGCAAAATAAAAAAGCAAAATAAAAAAGCAAAATAAAAAAGCAAAATAAAAAAGCAAAATAAAAAAGCAAAATAAAAAAGCAAAATAAAAAAGCAAAATAAAAAAGCAAAATAAAAAAGCAAAATAAAAAAGCAAAATAAAAAAGCAAAATAAAAAAGCAAAATAAAAAAGCAAAATAAAAAAGCAAAATAAAAAAGCAAAATAAAAAAGCAAAAGAAAAAGCAAAATAAAAAAACAAAATAAAAAAAGCAATAAAAAAGCAAAATAAAAAAGCAAAAAAAAAAAAAAAAACAAAAAAAAAAAAAAAAAAAAGAAAAAAAAAAAACAAAAAAAAAAAA
>RDPX01000047.1:3107247-3181402 GCA_003991215.1 Morbakka virulenta | reverse complement strand
AACAAAAATGAAAAATGATACAACGACAACAAAAATGAAAAATGATACAGCGACAACAAAAATGAAAAATGATACAACGACAACAAAAATGAAAAATGATACAACGACAACAAAAATGAAAAATGATACAACGACAACTAAAATGAAAAATGATACAACGACAACTAAAATGAAAAATGATACAACGACAACAAAAATGAAAAATGATACAACGACAACAAAAATGAAAAATGATACAACGACAACAAAAATGAAAAATGATACAACGACAACAAAAATCCAATAACAACCATCTTCTGTGAAAAGACTTCCCACCATGCTAAAGTAAATCTCTATAAAGATGTTGAAGTTGATTATTTACCACTTTGCAACTCCTGGATTTCCTATATACCATATAAAAACATATTAACCCTATATCCTGTTAATAAGAACCACGGTCAGTATGGCAATTGAAACAATTTACTGACACCAGTAGAGCACAAAGTGTAAAACTAAAAATGGGTAACAGCCCAAGTGCGTATGTGTATTCTATTTCTGAAGAATATATCTTATTTTCCTTTTCTCTACATTTTCTTTATTTTTGTTGTTGTAATTACTAATACCTAAACTTGAAACATAATAGTACAAGGCTGATTACAAAGTCTACAAATGGATGTTTATTTGTATAAACCTTTAAAACAAGAAGCAAATAAATACATTGATAGGTAACAACATAACCACGGTTGTCCAAGAGCCAAAGTAAACCAGGTTAAAATGAAAGCCCACTATGCATTATAACAACAATGGGGCACTGGCAGGAACACACTTTTTGCCTTGTCACATTGGGGTACCTTGTTTCTATAGACCTTTTTTAATGTGATAAATAAGTAATTTCTATTTTAACTGCTTTACAATTCTACTCCACTAGCTTAAACAAAATGTATATTGAATGCAACTAAATAAAATGTAAAATGCAATTAATTATAAATCAAGAGAAAAATAAGTAACAATTTTTACAGAAGCAACAATATCTAATTTTTGGTAGATAATGGTCAACTAAAAGGAAGATTACGCAGCAGCACCAAGGCGTAGGCGCATACCTCAGTCTGAACCATATGTATTCTCCTAGAACGAATGAAATTAACGTAGTTGAAGATATCAGTGAATCTTTTGGATTTTGAGAGCTGAAGCATTGCATCTATGGCAATAAAAGTTCCAGTTCGGCCAACACCAGCACTGCAAAATAAAAAGCGAAGATGTCCGTTACCTCAGTTCCGAGTATAACAAACTTTGGGATGTTATTAGGAGAATGGCGCTGGGCAATAAAAAAGGGAACGTGGGGTTACATAGGGAATATTTAGGTTTATATTTAATTTATATTAAATATGAATACCATGTCCTAATCAGTTAACAGACATGAGCTCCACTATCCAACAGCTCACCAGTGCAGATTGGGATTTATCAATGTTTCGCAACTTTGATAAATCCCAATCTGCACTGGTGAGCTGTTGTCCATGTCCATTATCAAAACAAGATAAAATTTACTAAAATTTTTAGAAACGTACATAAACTGAATTGACAAATGAGAAAAAAGTAATATATTGAATATGCAGTATAATCAAAACTGACCTGCAATGTACCAAAACTGGATCTGACACCGTTTCGAAAGGAAAGACATTTCTGAACCGTCCCCTGAAACTCAAAAGATCCGTTGGGTGCTCAGGAACTCCATGGTCTGGCCAGCTTACAAAATGATAATGGAATAAATGCCGCTTATTCTTGACTTCACCCTTTTTAATACGAGAAAGAGAAACAATACAAATACAAATGGATCAAAACTGCCAAGTATGGAACTCAATCTTCGACTTTTTATATACTTTTAAGATGGTGAATCTACAATATTTTTTTTATCTCATGTCAAAATCTGTTAAGTTGCAATGCTTGAAACTAGTATTCTATTTATAGTTCAAGTACATATATTAAAAGCGTGTGCAAAAGCTCTCCGGGTCTCTTAAATGGTACAAAAAGCCCTAACTGTAGATTATTTGAGTGTTTTTGTCATTTACATCTCAAAGGAGATGGAACAAACGAACCAGTGGCCTTTCCTCAATGAGCAATTTCCTGTTTTAAGAGAAAACGATTGCATAATTTTAAGCCAGAATTTTTTAGTATCTCTAAATACGGTAAATCCTGTTACCTAACAATCGCCTTGTAAAATATATATAAAAGGAATTAAACTAAGGTAAAAAAAATAAACCAATACTAGGGTATATCGTCTGCAATTAAGTAACAGCTTCAGGCCGGTATCAAGTGGTCTTCTATACTGTCATATTTAGAACAGTTAGATAAATTTCTTAGTTTAATTTTCTTATTTGTGAAGAATGGGTAAAGAGGCTTGCCAAAATAATAGAAACGAATGAGACCTATCATTAGGTAAGGAATACCAGGATGAAGATACCAGAGCGCATCAAAAGAGAACTTTGTTTACATGGTCACTTGCAAGATAGCATGTCAAGACGCAGGTATGTAATAAACTAAAATAAATACCTTTACAATTGTAAACTTTCGTATGACATAATTTGCGTAACATTCTTTTGATGCCAAATGAACTTTTATTTTCCCATATGTCTCAGATCCAGAGCTGGGCCAGTATTGTTCACATTTTTTCTACAGTCAGGTAAAAACAAACACGATATTCAGTATGCAGTCACTATCAGATCATTGACATTAAGCTGAAAACTACCGATTACTTTACTTGACTAAAATTTTACGATAGAATGCTTTTCCAGTACAAGATTACTTTCTTTAGAAAATGACCTTTCGATTTTTTCTTTCTTCTACTTTTAAAAACTGTAACAAAAACAAAGTATCAAATGTACCAGGCTGCATTGCGAACCAGCTTCCTGGAAAATAAGTTTCCGAGATGAAGAAAGGTCTAGCTAATAACTTTTATTGCCGCTCAAGGAACGTCAATTTGAAAAACATCCCCAACAGACCAACGCCAAAAGCCAGAAAATCACTGGTTATTACCCATACAGAGTTACTTCTACATTTCGTGAACGGAATGCTGTTATTTTTGTGGATGAGTGAAGCATGTGTCATTCCTTCAACCTGGAAGTTAAGATTTCCGAGCGCTGCTTTGACAGCATTAAATCCCTTGCGAGGTCATTACGTTCAGGCTGTGTGATGAGGTACACATCAGAGCTTGAACCTGAAAGCTCTGCTTCATGATCTAAAGCTTTTTGCGAGTCACCAACGTCACGGTATGATTGTGATTTTTCTTTCAGCTGAGAGGTTCTGGGCACTGGTAGATCATCATCATTGTGTGGTACTGGTTGAATAGCTGACCTGAAGCAAAATGAGAATCGACTGCTACGATGTGCATATTCTTCAAATGTTAAAAAGGAATTTACAAAGATTGTAATTTTTAAACAAAAATTATAATTTTGAAATAAAAGGAACCTAAGCTTATATATAGACTTATCCAGAAAATTTTCTTTTTAAATCACACAAAAATGTTGTAGCCATATTTGGTGACACGCCTCGCAATACCAACTTCACGATTGAATTCCTTCGAACAAAAATAGCAATCAGAAATGTGATCTATTGTTCATGCCAAATCATGGGAGTCGCGAACTTTATCTTCTTTCGATGTCCACTCTTCCAGTGATGTAATCCAGAGAAACAAGTAATACAGCAATATTGTAGAGCCCACATTTTATCCAGGTCAGGTTTAGAATCGAAATAGCTTTCGTATCCTCTAATTAAGGAATTCGTAAATTTCTTGCGTCGAGACACTGCAGTATATTTTCCACATATATTACAGAAGTTATCTGGATGATTCTTACAAGGACGATGTGACCTGGCAGACATCATGAATTCTCGTGCAGCAAAGTGATAGCGAAGTGCTACCAAGTAGGCAGATTAGGCAACTTTTTGAAGAAGTGTGATGATCTCTAGCGCCTTTGTATTTGACAGAGAACAAAGGAAACTCAGGGAAAATCAGGCAGTAAATAAACATCATTATTAATAAAATCGTTACATTATTTGTCAATGTCAGGCTGCCCATGTAAACATTTCCGGTTGAAATTTAAAGAGTGTAAATATGATCCATTGACACGAATATTTTATGGATTAGGCTACACGTTCTATAATATTGTGCATCAGACTATTACTGTGCTTCTGTAAAAATACCACTCAATACAGAATACGTCAATGAACCAGAAAATATGACAGTCAACATAGACCCTTTGTGCCTAGGCCTGCACGTAGTTCTTTTAACTTCATCGGATATTTAATGAAAGATAATGGAGGAAATTACTGAATGAATCAACCTGCTATTTACATATTGCAGAGATGCATTCAGACCGTGGAAAGATATAAAAAGATGAGGACATTTAACAAATACATCATCCAGCACCATTGCCTAAAATTATGCAAATTTCCATCTAAAAAAACTTCAAAGCTCTGTGAAAAAATATCCGTAAGGCAGAATACTTTTTTATTATCATATTCGTAATCAGCACCCACGAATTGACTAAAATGCACTAAGGTGATTAAAGTGGCATTTTGAGTTTAGAGCAGTCTAATGAAAAAGAAAGTAGGGGTTCTACGGAGACAAATTGTGGTACAGAGAGATGTTCAGAAGATTGTTGAAATTAATGAAATAATGATCGGGGGTGAGGGGGGAGGGGGAGGGGGAGGAAGTGGCAAGCAATAGCGGACATAGTTTGATGACACATGGGAAAGTACTGGCACAAGAAACAAAAGTTACATTATCAGAAAGAGGAAAGAGCAGAGACGAATGACATTGTAATACATGCAGCAAAAGATGGAACCCGACTTGAATTAACAAAATATGCCAAATAGGAATATCTGAGTTACCTTTCCCCTTTCAACAAGATTTGTAAGCATGACAACAACTGGTACTTGATAATCCCAAATTAGACGCCAAATATCATTCACAGTACTTGGAAGGGGACCTACAGTAAAAAAGAAAATAAGAAAGCGTATAGAAATAATTTGCATGTAACGTGATTATTATTCAAAAAATGTATTTTACGACAAGCTGCATTTTCATGATATTTTTATCTATTTTTTGATACGTCGACGATCGTTAGCATGGAATATCTTATTAATATTCAAAGAAAAATAAATAGGATAAGCTGCATCTTTGTGACATTGTGTGTGTTTTTATACTTCAATTCCCGATGTGATCATAACTACGGAAAAATATTAAAATTTTTCCATGTCAATGAAAATAAAATTTAATGTTTATGGTGACAAGAAGACTAAAAAATAAAGATTTTGATATTGATTAAAGGGCTTGCTTTACCTGCGATTGATGCACTGGTAACTAGGTGCACTTCTCCTTTATTTCAAAGTGACCATCGGGGTGGCATAAGGAGTTAACAATTTAAATAATATTTATAGTAAAAATCAAGAAATTAATGTAAAACGTACTTTTGAATTAACTCACAACAAAACTTAATAATAGCTTTTAAATCAATTCTATTATTTTTTTAGGCTTTAACCCTAAGCATGGCTTTAAAGCTACTTTACACTTTTACTTTTCTCGTTTGATTTTTTGTTCTTTGTACTTCCTAGTCTTTCCAAATCATTTATTTTTTCCCTCTCCCAATACTATCTCCGAAAACATGTATAAACTCAGTAGTATGACACTCATAATGTATAAACAAACTGGGCGCAGTAATTTCAGGGATGTGCGCAGAGTTCAATTTGCAAACCTCTTACATGCTAATCTATTCATTTAACTACCCACTATGAAAATCTATTCATTTAACTACCCACTATGAAAATAACCCCGAAAAGGTGTTATTGGTCCAGACAACACTGGAAAAGCAAATTCAACGCTTGACCTAATCCTAATAATATACTTTATTCACTTTAGTAGACAAAATTTAAAATTACAATGTTCTATATCCAATTTTTCTTAACACTTAAAAATCCATGTAAAACACAACTACACCTTGCTGATTACAAAGAACAAAGATCTACTGCTTAAAAACTCACCTTGGGAGGCTATGTAGGTTGTCTGTCCTTCGTAACCCTATAGAAAAACAAAATTAAACAAATGGAAGTCCCGAGTTTTGGTATTTACGCAATCGCTACTTGATACATTAATTCACAAACCATTTACTTCAAAATCAATAATTACTTTTTTTGTATTTTTAGTCAATTGAAAAGAGTAAATGGCATGATAAGTGTCTTGTTATCGATTCTGATAATGGCTCCAAAACGAACGTCTATTATTTTGAGTTTTTTAAATGTTAACAATCCTTTTTTTTTCTTTAACTCCTAGTTCTTCTTGTACAGTTCAAGTATACAATCATCCCTCTATATGACATTAAAATTTCTACTACTGTGGTATGTACGTCCAGTATAGTTGAATTGTTTATCCTACAACATTAACTTGATTTCACAGTAATTTAAGCTCCCCTACAATTATGACTTCCCAGTTATTATTTACTATTAAATAATGAAATCCCAGTCATTTGTTCAATGCGAAATAATGAACTAAAGAACGAATAATTAGCACTTTCCACTCTCGAGTAAATAATCATATTAAGTTTCCATATATAGAATGATTTATCACTAATCCCATTTCAAAATCCACCACACATTTGCACCTTGCCATTAAAGCACAAAATTAAACGTTAGCTAGCCTTATCATTGCATGGTAATCTAAATGATCCATTATTACGACGCTTTAAATTTTCTTACTGAGAAAATCTATATTTGATACCTAGTAATAACTCAAGCAGTCATTATTTCATTGTTAGCAATAAGAGGGAATCAAAATTCTTAAAACACCACTACTTATCGCTGGACGTGTCCTTGACTAAATTAATACAAACACAAACTAGCCTTTAAGAACAGAAAATCATAACATCTTTAAAAAACAGTCTTAAAATATAAAAAAATGAAAAAATGGATGTATATAATCCTGTAAAAACATCAATTTATTACAAAGGAATTAATGCAGGAAAAATGGCTGTTAAACTAAACTGATTACAATTCAAGAATACTAAAACAAAAGTTAAAATTAAGATGAAGTATACATTACTTCAACAAAATTGGCATTAATGTAGTCCGAGTCGTTATCATCACTACTTGAAAGCTTCACTCTGTTGTGGTCATCTGAAATAAAGAATCAATAGTTCTAACACCTTACGTTTTACATAGAGACGTAGACCATTTCGTTAGCCAGTATTATTATAAACTATCATTTATGGGTAAAGCTCATTACACATTTTCTTTCTTCTCCAGCCTACAATGTCCTTTCCTTCTTTCTTTTAGGTGTGCATGAATACGATATAGAAATGATCGAGGTAGCTGAGGCATATGAGGTAACTCTAAGCATTAGCACCTCAGCCCAGGACGAATAGCATCCTTGACTAGACTGGTTCTAGATCGTAGTTTTCTCGTATTATTGCAGTCACTGACTACTTTTCAAACAGTCAATGACTAAAATAATATTTCGAGCTGCTGACTAGAGAATGTACGCAAATTAAGTTAAGCGACCTACATTTTTGCACCAGAGAAGCGCTGTTATAGCTCGAGTCTATTTCCATTTGGTTTGGCAGCAACAGTAGCCTTACTGGGTGACAAGTTTTAGATTAGGTCGCGCTTAAATAAGTTCTTCGGTAGTAAATCAATTTGCCACTGTATTTTGGGGAATTAAAAAAAGGAGGAAAAAATTTAACCAAACCAAACCAATTCCAAAAACTACTGACAAATTTATAATTTAGAGTAAGAATCAGGATCCTAATTCTAAAAAATGTCTTTAGTTTGCGGCAATGTGTTAGTTTAACGTCATAGTATCAATGACTTGCTAGAGAATTTGCATAAGCAGTTCCAAAAAGTAATTACCTGTTTCCTGACCGTTGCATACCAATTAAAGGCACAAGCAGTCAGCAAGTACCATTACCTTTTATTCTTGGGCAGCTGTACAAGCTATTGGACTATCGTGAATCCAATCTGTGAAGTTGCTTAACCAAACTGTTGGAGGTCTTAACCTACAATTTCCCCAAACCCCTCAACTTTATCCCTTAAAAGATCTTCTGCAGCCCTTCTTTTAGACCACGTGACCAACATATTGACATTTTCTCTTTCTGATGTCAACTGGTAGTCTCGTTGTTTTCTTTCTTTATAATATCTCCTCATTCCTGACATGTTTTAGACAACGAATTTTCAGGATGTAAATTGCATCGCACAGTTAATTTTATGTGTCATGTTGCAAAGATTTTACTTAGTAATCTTGTTAAGAGCCTGGAACCAAGTTAGAAGGGAGATCTCAGAGCAGCAAAATGGCTTTGTGAAGGGTAAGGGGACTCGAAATGCTATATTTATGATGAGATTAATGATTGAAAGAGCAATTGAACTAAAAGAAATTTAGAAATTTAATACATTGGTTATAAGAAAGTTTTTGATAAAGCAAGATAAAAAATTTGATGATTATGTTAAACGATCCAGATATTAATGGCAACGTTTTCGATTGATACAAGATCTGTACTAGCGGAATCAAAACTGCTTTCAAGATGGATAAAGATATCAGAAAAATTTATCAAAATTAAACGAGGAGCCAGGGAAAGAGGTGTTTTATTTCCAGATCTGTTTTCGTTATACAGTGAAATTGTTATTAGAAAGATAAGAGATATGGACGGTATTAAGGAAAACGGGAGGAATTAAAATGTTAGATATGCAGGCGATACAGCGCTCATGGCAGATCCAGAAAGTAAATTGTGGGATTTTGTTGACAAAGCTGTCATTGAAATCGAAAAGGAAAGGTTATCTTTGAATGCAAAGAAAACGTTTTTTATGGGTATATAGAAAAAAAATCGGACTCGAAATAGCCATTTAATGGTAAACGTGGAAGTTAGCAAGCAAGTACAACAAGTTAGTTACTTAAGTAAAATCTGACAAACAATAGCAGATGTCACACAAAAACAAAATAATGGGTAGGAATAGATCTTAAATAGATTTTATAGATCTAGTGAATATTTTAGCAAAGACAAAATACAAGTTAAAAACACGAAAAAGAGTGTCAATGTCTAAAAGTAGTTGATTTGGGGTGAGAAAGACTAGCCCCTCCCGGATTCCAACCCGGTACTTCCTGGTCTTGAGGGTTGTTAACAGGTACTACACTTTCCTCACGGGTGATCTAGAATTAGTTGTGGCAAGGGATAACCTAATTTGCCCACGTCGAGACTCCACCATCTGATGCAGTTTAATGTCAATGCCCAGTGTAAAGTTATTCGTTATTTATAAGGGAAAAAAATAATTCTGATACCAAAAGGATGATGAAGCAGATATCAGTCACTAATAGGTGAAGCGCAAAGGGGGTGGTACATATGTCTTAACTGCACACAAGACGACAATTATCAACGATGGTAAGAATTCAGGCATTTTACATCATCGACTGATAAAATCAAATGGGTAGGCAGGTTACTGTCCATTTTTGATGATATACACATTAAACTTTGCGCTAAATGGAGCAATTGATGCGTAACATCTTTTCTAGCAAGGCGAAGAGAATTTCTGTAAGGATAACCCAGCCAGACCTTGCTACAGACAGTCGTATGCAAATACATGGTGAAAAATTTCACCAACTCATAAATACAGTCTCCTGTGAACAAATCCCCACGGTTGCTTGATCTTCTGCATCTCTGTCTTAGTTCAGATCTTTGGGCTATTATACTAAGTGTGGAAACTCAGACATCCGTTCACTGAAAATACTTCTAACGCAGTAATGTAAATCTCAATCTCAGCCTCTTTTGTACCCATGGTTCTGAGTTGCATTAATTTGTGGCAGAGATACCTAACTTGTCAAAAATTCTTTGGTAGTGTGTAAGAACTTTCAAGATATGAATCAAAATAATGTCAAAATCCAAATAAATGACCAAATGAGTGTACAAGTTTATTGTAAAACTAAAGTTCTCAAATTTGCGTGGAAATACTACATCTTATATAAAAAGTATTATCGTACATACGTCGAAAAAAAGGACAAAGAATAAGTTTGATAATGCTTGGTTAAAGCCAATATGTTAAAACGTACATGCTGCAATGTTGCCAAACCGATTCTTTGCTTTATTTTCAGGCAATAATGAGCATTGCCAAGGATATTGCTGTCCATTGTTTAAATTCTGTAAATGTAGAAGATGTTTATACATTACTCATTTAATCGTTAAAAAATGACTTGTATTTCAAAACATAAAACGTCTTTCCTTTAAAGGCATGACGGTACCCCACATGCATAAATATATCAACCAAGATTTGGTGAAATAAAAGGTTTTTCTTTGAGAATCACCTTATATAACCTGTTACTCTTGTGCAAAGTTGAATGCTTTCATAATACCCCAATAAAGAACAAATGTTCTTCTCACAATTTTCTTCTTAGCTTTCCTTGCTTTGAGTAATAAGTTCTGGGGGTTAGTTAAAATCTTTGATATCACTGTCCTCAAGTTCACGCTCTTTCCAAATATAAAACTCATTCAAGCTCACACAGCCTTGAAAGAAAAAACTAACATTTGAATGAAAATTGGAAGATGTTACTTAGAAAAAACGGTCCTGGTCTAATGCCGTATGGGTTTTGAGCCGCTTGAAAAATCAGAGATCTATGCATTCATCTGTCCTTTAAATAAAAGATTATGTTAAAAAAACAGCTGAAAAATTAAACTTCCCCTTTTAAAAATGTCCCACGCGTTCGTATTTTTGCAAAAACAAAAACTACATATCCCCACATCACATTTTAAAACTAAGGCTGCAGTTCTTTTTTAAAATACTAAGGGGTCGTCAAATGAGGTACAATGATACGTTGCATAGTAGATTGATCTCCTCTACCCTAAAATACTATGCAAACACTCTGATACTGTGTTTGTATTCTAAATATTCCTTTCGTTATTGTTTAATGTTTCTCTGAAACATTATATAACTTTATGTAAACTGCAATAATACAGAGTAAAAAACGTCTCAACGATTAGACTGACCAATATGATCATCATTCATACAAAATACTTAATCAAATTACCAATCAGGTTTGCCAAAAGACTTCTAAAGTATAATTACTCTTCCCTAACGTGACTGGAAATATTATAGTATGCGCAAAGGAAACAAAATAGCGCTTTTTATTGTTACTAAACTCTTCTGAAATATATCCACAGACTAAAATGACCATATTTGATTAACTTGTTGATCAATATTTATTTTCGTATTATCATTAATAGGTGATCCCTTCGTATTTTATGTTAAAAGCAAAGGCAAAAGCAACAACAACAACAAAAACGACAACAACAAAAACGACAACAAAAACAACAACAACAACAAAAATAATAATAATATTATTATCATTATTATTTTGTTATTATTATCATCATCTTGTTTATGCTTTTGCTCTGACTCAGCTTATTACCGTGATATTCTTACTAGGAGGGTCATAACAAATGACCAAGGGGCCTTCTCCGTCATTACATCTCCAATACTTTTTTTAGGATTCTGGCCATTTCTAGTAAGGCAGTTTTTTGCACATCTGCAATATTACATGGAATACCAATCTTCTCAAACGACTTCTCAATCCACTTCTCAAATCCTTTTGTTACACTTCCAAGCGCTCCTATTACTACTGGCACTACTTGAACTTTCTTCATTTACCAAAGTCTTGCTACTTCTCTTTTCAAGTCTTGACATTTTTCAACTTTTTCTTTTTCCTTTTCCTCTACCCTTCCATCCGCAGACACTGCAATATCCACACNACTAAACTCTTCTGAAATATATCCACAGACTAAAATGACCATATTTGATTAACTTGTTGATCAATATTTATTTTCGTATTATCATTAATAGGTGATCCCTTCGTATTTTATGTTAAAAGCAAAGGCAAAAGCAACAACAACAACAAAAACGACAACAACAAAAACAACAACAACAACAAAAATAATAATATTATTATTATCATTATTATTTTGTTATTATTATCATCATCTTGTTTATGCTTTTGCTCTGACTCAGCTTATTACCGTGATATTCTTACTAGGAGGGTCATAACAAATGACCAAGGGCTAGCAAGGGGCCTTCTCCGTCATTACATCTCCAATACTTTTTTTAGGATTCTGGCCATTTCTAGTAAGGCAGTTTTTTGCACATCTGCAATATTACATGGAATACAAATCTTCTCAAACGACTTCTCAATCCACTTCTCAAATCCTTTTGTTACACTTCCAAGCGCTCCTATTACTACTGGCACTACTTGAACTTTCTTCATTTACCAAAGTATTGCTACTTCTCTTTTCAAGTCTTGACATTTTTCAACTTTTTCTTTTTCCTTTTCCTCTACCCTTCCATCCGCAGACACTGCAATATCCACACTAATACAACTTCTCTGTTTCTTATCAAGTAAGGCAATGTCTGGCTTCCTAGCCTCTATTACATTGTCACACTGTATATTGATATCCCAAAGAAGTTTGACATCATCATTTTTGACAGCCCCTTCGGGAGTATGTTCATACCGCTTTTCTTGATGCTCTAGTCCATTTTTCTTGCGAAGATACCAATGGACTTTCTTGGCAACATTGTCGTGTCTACTCTTGTACTCTTTTTGTGCAAGCTTTTCACATCCACTATGTGTTGTACTATTATTATTATCGAGTGGTTACACACCATCTAGTGGTGGATGGGTGAAAAACCTACAATCAGCGCCCAGCAACAAGCCAGGTAAGTTGAATGCAGACACATGTATTTATTATTATGTCTTTTCAAATTTTCTTTAGAGTGCGTAACGTTTGGGAACTACGTAACACCGGGTTATTACTCATAACCTGAGGTATTACTTCGTTCATGTATGCTTTATAGTTTTCTAGTTTTTTGATACAGAAAAAATGTGGTAAAATGTGGTTTACACCTTGATATTTGTACACTTCCTCCTGATGCAAGTATTTAATTGCAGTTTCCTTATCGAGATGTACATTCACAGATCTAGTTAGTTTACCTTTTTCAAAGTAGCTAGTGCACATTAATTTATACCGAGCTCCATAGAGTACAGTCTTTCCATATGTGAGTTATTAAATAACCTCCTGATTCATGCCAAATATGTGATATAACTGTTGTGAAATCCTTTCAAGTAAGTCCCCTAAATTTTTAATCCAAAAACCTTGGCGCCTATCATTACCAGGAGCTTTCCAGTTCAGGATTTTCTTTGGCTTTTCACCTTTCTTTCCGCAATTGTTACCTTTTTTTCCATTACTGTAAATTCACTTTCATTGTCAATCTTTGTCAACCTTTAAACATCCTTACTATACAGCTTTTAAACACCCCATATGTTGCACTAAGACTCCTTGCTTTCGTCACCATTAGATATTTCATTTATTATTACTGGTGGTGGTAGTAGTAGTAGTAGTAGTAGTAGTAGTAGTAGTAGTAGTAGTACTCGTAGTACTAGTATTGTCATCATTATCATTATTATACCATTATTATTTTGTTATTATTATTGTTGTTATTATTATTACTATTGTTATTATTAATCTTGAATCAAAATTGGAATACCAAAGCAGAGAGGAAAAGAAAAAATGCACATCTTGGAAATTAAAGTAAACACAGTATGAAAAAGATAACAATGTCATCAAGACAAGTGTATCATTCAACTGGCCGTGCAGAGGGGAATTAAAACGTGAACTGAACCTTAAATACTGGTTGCCCAGGAACAGGTACTGAATACAAATTTTGTGAAGGCATTGATCTAACCCGATACTGTCATCGTCAAATGCCACGAAAAAGGGTGTTTTATCATTGATGTGGGATTCCAAAACACCAAAGACACCTAAAGTTGGAAGTAATTAGATTTCAATAGTGGTTGGAGTACTCAGCTCTATCCTATCAAAATTAATAAAACATTTGGATTGTTTACTATTGCCAGTTGATATTCACTCCATTCAGCAATCAGCACTCCAAGAACTGTTGGGACACCTAGAAAAGTACTAAGTATCTGAGGCTAATTGTTACAGTTTGTCACTTGATGCGTACTTCCTATAAAATATGGACTTGTGGAGTGAACTTACTGATGATGATGATGATGATGATGATGATGATGATAATAAAACTGATCACCACTACCACCATCACCACCACCATCACCACCACCATTATTGCCATCATCGAAATTATCATGGTAGTTTATTCCTGTATTTGGCGTTCCAGCAAATTTGAAATCAGTTTTCGCTCAGCCACTTCTTCAACTCTTTTATTTGTTGAATGTATTATTTAATTCGAATTATCGATATATTCAACATGCATTTTTGATATCCCAATGATATACGCATTCTGTTTCAAAAATAACTTTCGAGAATACTTTTTGGGTTAAATCCGAAAACTCTTTTAAAAAGTTTAAGCTCAACAAAATATATATGCTATACTGTTAAAAAGTTCATAGTAAGTGAGATCCATTCCTAACCAACTGTTGGCCAGAAGGATGGCCAATGAAATCAAATCTTCATAACACAGATTACAAGCCAGCAACCTTTAAAATTCATTTGATGGTCAAATAATACTCTACCTTTTTTTATATGCTACCTTACGATAACAAACAAATTCAAAAAATTATACTTACACTATATTGCTCACTCAAAAGACAATAACTATCTCTTTTTGCTTGGTCACAGTATCTTACGAATGCGTCAACTTCTACTTGTGGATACCTTGGATCCTTTACCACAGAGGATGGTGGTTTTGGGTGTACATTCCCTTGTAAGAAAGTAAATATTAGATTATACTTGGAATACTTTACAGTTAATGAAGGTTTACTTCTTAACTATTACATTAAACAAAATTGTGCAACACAGAAAAAAACAGAACTTTTAAGTTAAAACAGTACGTAGTTTACAACCAATTGTTTCCTAAATTGTGGAAACCTGCTTTCAAGAATCACTGTTAACACAGCAAAAGTGAGCAGGAACTACATGCCTTATACAGCCAATATATTACTTCATCAAACTTAGGTATTCTTCTATCAACAAGAAAACTTGAATTAATCAGTATGTTAACAGATTTTTGAATATTCAGTTCAGCTGGTTTTGAAGTTATCTTGACCAGCCGATGCTTTTAACTCTAGCAAAAAGAAAACTGTACTTGGTTGCACCAGCAGGAAATTGGTGTGTGAAATATTTAGCTAAAAAATCGGATGATGATTGGTAATTTGAATAACTGCTTTTCCCAACGTCAACACTTAAACTTGAGTTTTAATAACCAGACTTACTTTTTTATTTTAAGTATACCTATTTCCAATAAGAAGTGGCTCCTCTAAAGGCTTTCCTCAGCCTACTACAAAAAGTTGGCGGGCTTTCTCGACCGTATTTTTGTTTTCAGTGCTGAATAAAACACACTTGCTTTCAGTTTTCTTGTTCTGGCACCCTTGGTCCAGTCGAGTACCACTGAAATAACTCTCGAACATATTGAAAGTTATTTCAATATTGGTTTTTAAGTTTTGTAGCACTAAATGTTTGCTAGAAAAATATGTCTGCGCCGAAGTGAGTTCGAAAGAGTACCTATAGCTTTAATGACCACAACATCTACCACCCGAGATATCTGTCTTTCTTTTCTACTGCGATTACTTTTACAACAGTATCTTTCAGTCTATCAGACTATTCTTTTTCAAGGTCACTATTTTCAAAATACTGACCCCATCCATAAATAAAGAGCCGACCCTCGCAGAAAACGATAACACCAAAATATATTTTTATCCTATTTAGAAAACTAAGTTTTCTATTTTCTGCTTATAAAGGTGTTAACACAAAAAAACATCCCCCGGCTTTTCGGCTTTGGAATGTTTTACTCCGTCACATGACTTGAATGTTATTCAGTCTAAGGCTAACTCTCATTTCATGGCTTATATATATATCTGAGATAGGAACCTATTGTTAGCGTAATGCAATGCTCACTGCGCATGCGTAGTTCGAGCACTCTGGCAGGATCCCACAATAACTCTTTAACCTGTGATTGCTCCGGCAACATGGCTAGAGAGTTATTTCTCAGAAGCTCTGTGCTCGACTGACGAGCCCACAAAGGGCGAAACAGTACTGTCTGCAGATTGAGCACACACACACACATACACACACACACACACACACACACACACACACATACACACACACACACACACACACATATATATATATATATATATATATATATATATATATAAAGCTTTCGATTCGGTTATCCGTATTAAAGTGCTCAATACATAAATGCAGAGCGTAATATGAAGAGTGAATAAAATCACGAAACAGGCTTGTCGAAATGGACTGTGTAGTTTTTTGATTCTTTCCAACTTATCATATCTTATATATATATATATATATATATACATATACATATACATATATATACATATACATAATACCGCCTCGTTCAGCACAGCAAGAAGATTAAGCACGGTTTGGCAAAGGAAATTACCACTTAATAACCAATACTAACCCGTCTATAAATAGATAAATAGTCAGAGATTCATCAGTTCAGTCATCAGCTATTGTAATGAAAGGCTTACACCTTGTTTAAGTAAGAAGCTGTTTTTGTGCCTGATTTCAATTTCAGCACCTTCATGATTCTTTATCTAAATGTACTCCCAGCAGGCTTCTCTTTTGTGGTCAAATTTACAGTTAATCATAGTTTTATGGTTTTATGACAAATTAATACTCTATTCGTATTTCTTCAACATTATGTTCTGTAACTACGGAATTAATAACAAGAAACAAAAACTGCCCAGATGTTCAAACAAAGTTGAAACACATAGACTTTATGACAAAAAGAAAAGGCGAAGAAGGTGATAAAGGCCAAGGAAGTGGTGAAGGGGAAGGAGATGGTAAAGGAGAAGGAAGTGGTAAAGTATAAGGAGGTGGTAAAGAAGAAAGAAGAGGTAGTGGAGAAGAAAAAAAAGACTGCAAGAGAAGACGTAAAAGAAACGGGAGAGGAAAAGGAGACATAGAGGAAGCGAAGAAAGAGAAACACGAGGAGTAACATTATCAATAGCAGAAACGTTTCTTGTTGCTATTATTGTAGATGGGAAGCAATAGGTGCATGAAAAACCCGATGAGTAACGAAAGTAAAAAAGCCTCCGAGTGAGGACATACAAAAAACTAAATGGGCAAATTAGAACAAATAAATTAGTAGAACAACAATAAAATTGGTTTCTTTCTAGTTTACTGTCTACTGGAATTAATAACAGTTAAGGAAGGCAAACTAGGGACACCAACCATTATCAGTTTCAAAACTGGAGTCGTTGATTTCATCAGCAGTCACACATTCTGGATTAGTCTTACCAATATTGGGTTCTGGAGGAAATTCGGGCATGGGTAGCTGATCACTTTTGTTCGTTCTTGACTTTTTAGCTCTCGGTGTCTTTCTTTTCTTGACTCTAAGAAATAAAAACAAAGAGTAAACTATTACAACAAGATAGAAAATAGAAAGTATGAGCGCAGATGCGTGATCAACGTTTTCAGTAGCCAGTAAAAGATAATTGTGCCTATCTATTGATGGTATGGTTAACAAACACAACTTTTGGAGTGCAACTGCAGTCTGGAATTAATTATTTATGATGCAAATGTTAGCTTAGTTGGCTTTCATACATGTGTACGCGCGTGCGAGCATGGGTACGTGTATGCTTATATATGTTTGTGTGAGTTTGCCAAAGAAGATGTCATCATGGCTTTTTAAGGTAATAGTAATTGAATCTGAAACAAAATAAACATTTTCTTGTTACTTACAAAAAGAATGCGGCAACTAAGATCCCTATAACTAAAAGTGGGACCACTATTCCTACTGCGATAGGTGTATAGTCGTCGTCTTCATCCTTTTGTTCTGCAATTGAGAACATATAAAAAAGGGTGTTAATATGTATAACGTTTTGTATCAATACAAAAATCTCCATTTCTGTGTCATATTTTTATTTTTTTCAATATGAATGCCCATAACATTTGTTGCTAGTTTAGGATTTAAAAAACGAAATATCATCATCATACCGACGGGGTTTGATTTACTTCCACTGAAATAGGTACATTCTAACAATCTTGTACCTAACAACTACCGATTAAAAGATAAATGGTTTTTTTTCCTGATTTTTGACTTTGTTTAGAACTTAAAACAGGTTTGAAAAGTACATCAAACTTGCCAATATGTTAATAGCTGGTGGGTCCACGCAGAAAAAAGCATTCTTTACCTTATTGATTTCCTTTACTATACATTTTTTCAAATACGTGTATTTTATGTTCAGGATCACTCTATTTCATTAATATTGTCATATTTTCAATCTGGTGCATACATATATTTTTCTCCTCTGTATTTTCGAATCCCCCCCTTAATATTATCTGTTGGAAGATCAGTCCCCTTTATACATAAGTAGATTCAAATATTAAATAGTAGAGACCTGGGGACAGATTGCGGTTTTCATGTGGAAGACGGAGTTGCAAAATATCTGGTTAGGAACCTTGCGCTGATCCTCCAAGAGGTAAAGCGTATGATCAAAAACACCACCAGCAATGTTTAGTACCCAGTTTGGTGCACCCAAGTTGTCACTTTTATTTAATTCAAAATCGTCTGTTCAATAATATTTTAACGATAATGATTTTAGTATAATTGCAATAAATATACCAAAAATTGCCACAAATGCTTATTTTGTTAAACCTGTTTGAAAAAATAAATGAACAAAAAATTTTTAGAAAAGGCCAACTCATAATTAATACAACTGACATTAAATCCAATAGCAACCATCTTAACATTAGCAAATAACACAACAAACAAGCCAGTGGGTTATGAAAGCCCTATATTATTGAAATTGGGAAAACTTAGAAGTCTCCATTATAATAAAACAATAACTTATTAACAATAAGAAGAACAAAAGTACATATATTGTGTAATAAAATCGTGACTCATTCCACTTATGACTGGAATGCTAGAAGCCATATCAACTCCATTGCTTATGAGAAGGAGGGCATTGCCAATTTCCACCAATGTAATGGGATTACACAATGCAGTTGCTATACTTTACAAGAAATTAAAACAAATATAGTCATTCTTCACAACATGTCGTCAACAGTTACCTGCTTCTACTCTGTGGTATTTTCCAATTTCAACGTAAAAATGTTAAAAGGTGAGGCAAGTATTCAAATTGAAAGATTGGCCTGACGTTGTAGTGAAAGACGCCCAACCTACTAACTGCTGTGACAGTTTTTTCCAACAAAAATAAAACTTCTTTGCCAATCGATTCCAACAAAAGAAATAGAAATATCAGCTTGTATGAAACGAACTAAGGAAAATTTGGCAAGTATCAGTTACAATCATACCACTAGAGAATAGTATATTGGGTACCGAGGCAAGATTCCGGGACTATAAAGAAACTTTTGGGACTAAGTCACAATACAAACTTGATGGCAGTTGCGCTAAATACCACTAGAGAATAGTATATTGGGTACCGAGGCAAGATTCCGGGACTATAAAGAAACTTTTGGGACTAAGTCACAATACAAACTTGATGGCAGTTGCGCTAAAAACAGAAAAAATCCTGTGAATGCCATTGAAAGCCTATATCCAAATACTTTGGCCATCTTAAAAAATATGATGCTGCGTATCGAGTTAACTACAATTGTATTTCACTAAGCACCTTGGTCAGTGCTTAACGTAACTGAAAGAAGCGTATACTGTTCAGATAGTATTAGATAATTGAATTTCTTCGAATTTTTCCATTGTGTTTTAAAACCAAATAATTTCTCGATGGGCTTTTCCTTTTACGTTTTAAGGGTGCTTTGAATGTGAGTTAACGGGATTTACGGAGTTGGTTCTTGCATCTTTAACAGAACCATACATAAATCAAACTTATTTACATTTTGCACTAGCAGGAGTAGGCTCACTTCAAATGTTACAATGGTTATTCGCAGTTTTTGCGAAGCAGAAATTAATTACTAGACACTTCAGATGCAACTCAAGACGTTGTACATTTATACGTACTAGGAATGTACAATCTTACAGTTAAAATGTCCCTTTTTCCAAAATAAGAACGTGATATTATAAGAAGGGCAGTGTCCTGCCGGCTCGCTCGTAGACCTTGCTAATCCAAACGTTTCCAAAATAACGCGTCGAAAATTTATGACAACCATCAGTGCACAGAAAGACATACTCAAAGAGTATGGTGGGCTGCACATTTCTAGCAAACAATGAGGTAGAGATTTGTTACTTATGGAATACGAAACAGGTCTATCTATTTTAGGCCTAAAAGCTATATAAAATACTAGATATTATGCACAAATCTACATTAATATTTAATATTTATGAATTTTGAGATTCTCTCTCACTCTCACTCTCACTCTTTCTTCGTCTCACACACGCACACTCTCCCCCCTCCCTCACTTCCCCCTTCTCTCCCCTCTTTATTCTTCTTTATACCTCTTTTTAATGCTAACGGTACGCAAAGTACAAACAAGACTTGCAATACACAAATTTCTCTAACAGCAGTAAAACGGTGACGTGAAACAAAAAAAAATTCTTAAAGACACCATTCGTTACATTATATATGAATACTCACTGTTTGGTTTTGATTTCGTCATGGCCTCTATCCAAGGCCCGGTAAAGTATACATTCTAGAACGAAACCAATGTGTCATTAGTATCATGAAATAAAAGAAAGTTGTCAGGGAAACAAAAATAAATGTGCAAGTGGGTATTACCATCATCATTATCACTAATACATACTATACAGATTACAATATTTGTGTACATTTGTATACATTTAACCTATGACCAGTGCTTTTTCAAATTTCAGTTTGCCTAAAGTTGCAATATTGAATATAAAGCTAAATACTCGACACTTGCTTTTTTATCTCTTTTTGAAAAAAGTGTTGTAAGTGTTACATATAAACTTTAAAGCTCTAAGTTACAAGAAAAACTTTTTACATACATATAGCCAAGCTTATTTCAATCTGGTTT
This sequence comes from Morbakka virulenta, assembly GCA_003991215.1. Taxonomy (NCBI): domain Eukaryota; kingdom Metazoa; phylum Cnidaria; class Cubozoa; order Carybdeida; family Carukiidae; genus Morbakka; species Morbakka virulenta. The sequence continues at coordinate 3,160,448 of RDPX01000047.1, read as the reverse complement.
GAAGCTAATCCGAAAAACGTTCTCTACCACTTTTAAACCATTAACTAATTTTGTGGAGTTAAACACGAAGTTGAACTCAGCTTTATCGAACCAAGTAATGTTTAAAAATGTTTTATGCTAGCATCCTTCTTAATACCAATACAGGTCACTGTTATCAAATAAATTGGAATTACCAATTATCTAGATAGCATTTCATAAAGTCAGAAATATTTAAATGATCCGGTGTATCAAATTACAAAATCCGAAATGAGTACATCAGGGGAACAGTACATGTTAGAAGATTAGGATTGAAACAAAGAGAGGCAAGACTTAGATGGTTTGGGCATGTGATGAGAAGGGAAGAGAACTATATCGGAAGAAGAATGTTAGAGATGCATCTGCCTGGGAGAAGGAAAAGAGGAAGACCAAGGAAACGTTACATGGATGCAACTGAAGAGGACATGAGGGCGCTGGGAGTGACAAGAGAGGACGCTGAGGACGGTACCAAATGGAGATGCATGATCCGCTGTGGCGACCCCTGACGGGAGCAGCCGAAAGAGAAAGAAGAAGAAGAAGGTGTAACAAATTACAATGCTGTATGGCTTTAAAAGGTTCTATTAATAATAAGCCCATTTTTTCTTCTGCTGCTATCCATTATACACCCTGAAACCCCACCCTAAAAAAACCCATTACTATTATGGTTAGCATATTATGCTAGTTGTCATCTGGGAAATTAAGCAAGTGTAAATGATCCTAACGTTTTTGTTGCAATCATTGCTGTAATCACAAAGATACATAAATTAAGCCGTTTTCTCCTTAATAATACATTTTACTTTATATTTCCATTTTTAAAATATTGATTATAATTAGTGTAGTTTCACGAAAATGTTTTTAGTGTTGATCGGTATATCGAAAAAAATGACAAAATACAAAGTCTAAACACAATAAATCACATAATAATTCTTATTAAACTCGACGTCCGTATTAATACTTTCTGCAACATTTGAAAAGTTGGGTCCATGGAAACATAGGGAAACTTAACTTTGGTGTAGCTATTAATATATCAGTGTACATATAACATAAAAAGAATAAATAACAATTACAAATAACAATTTGCATCCGCCACTCAAAATCAAATAGAGAACTTTAGTAAAGCGTTACTGTGATACTTGGAATTTGAGCAGACTCGGAGAAAAATGATGACATTCTACCGTAAATTAGAAAACTTAAATTAGACGTACAAGTTTAGTGGTAAAATAGATTGTGTACGGTATTTATCTGATATAGTTACGAGCTTCAAAAGTTTTTAAAGTTATTTGTATTAATTTGATGAGACAGATATTGATGTGGACTTTGTCCATCAAAAATTTGTCATTTTTAAGTAAATGGGTGAACGGATATCATGCCATTTATTTCATAGCCAGATTATTTTTCCGTACTCCTTTCTTCGGAAACAATCCTTGCAATAGTATTAATTGTGCATGGTAATAGATTTCATCGAAATACTGAAATGACTTAGAAGAACTGACAAGGCCGCCTAACACTATTGGGACTGTTGTTTGTTTTTGGGTTTTTGGGGGATTTTTTTACCATTTTTTAAAAACTATTGTTTGTTGATAATGGTTTACTACAAACAACAAAAAACGAGAAATTGTAGGCACTCTACTCTGCAAAAAGTGCTATGAATCGGTTCTCCCCAAGAAGAAAGAGTCAGAGAGGGAGACAGACTATGAATTGGACACAGGCAATAATGCAAGACCTTACACAAAAGACGCAGCAACTAGTATCAATCTTCAAACGTGGCCACAGACAGAAAAAAATGGATTAGGTCAGAGACCACTGCTGTCAGGATGGACGACAAAAGCAGTTAAGTTACTTTTTTTTCTGTTCAGTTTCTGAGATGTTTATATATTAAAAATACCTTGATTATTGTGTCTATTTTATAACTACTGGACCATCCTTTTACCTCAAATGAAGTACACAGAACTTCCAGAGCCAATGTTTGTTTTGACGAAGTGAAAAGAAGTGGCACAGCATAACATATTATAGCGTTCCTACCAGTGACCACATTGTGGGCAACTGGGGAGCACCGTGTAAAGTAAAGTAAAAATATTTTTATGTCAAATTAAAACATTTACAATATCGCTACTTCAAAATTCACAAAATGATGTTTACATACAAAATGCATTGTACAGATTCAACTTGTATAAGTTCAGGTTACGCTCGTAATACTTACTTATAATATAAACATACTGAAAAACACATGTATAAGTACAATAGTTTGGGTGAGAAGATGCGGGTAGGATAAGAAATGATTACATCAGAGTACCACTGAAAGTAAATAAAGCATCAAAGAAAAGACAGAATCAAAATGAGAAAGTTACGGAGTCTGATAGGTAAAGCAGGTAATGTGCGACTGTTTTTATGAAGAAAAGGAAGACCAATAAAAGGTGGAGTTGGTGAACAAAGAAGGTATACAAAATAAAAATAATAAATGAACCATTGACCAAGGATACTAAAACTGTTAGGGACTAATAAAAAATTTCGTCATATTCAAGGAATGAGACTGGAAAGAAGATGAAAGAGAAGGAAAAAATTACAGATGTAACATTACAAGAAGCTATATACTATTTAGGCCCTTCAGTATGAGATTGTCATTAAAAAAAATCAAATGGTACAGCAAATTGAAAGAGAAGACAATAACGTTTCTATACAACATTTCCCATCAAAGCACAATAGACTGCCTTTATATGCTCCAGATGTATTTTTTAACAAATTTCCTCTCTAATATGAAAGGTTTGTAGGAGCAGTCTTCCTTTTAACAACTTATCAGGAAAAAACTGACAGCAGGAGCTGTTGGGAAATTCAATGCCACCGTAAAGATTGGGCAGTATATAATCCAGGAAGACCCCTCCGAACATGACCTCCCCCCCCCCCAACAACGCATTAAACTACGGAACTTTTTGTCATGTTTCATTCCTATCAATTACTTTCACTGTACCCAATCAGAAATGTCGCCAAAAAAGCTTGTGAAATATTGTATACATTCATGTAAAACAAAATCAACTGTTTTGGGATAGTTTATACTAAATTATTATTAGTAGCTAAACTTACTCAAATGGAAATAATAATCAGAAAAGAAATGTGAACATCTACACAAGACAAAAAGTTATCGTCGCTGCGGTAAAAGTGTAACTTCTTTATGAAGAATAGTGCGACGTAATTCAAAATAAAATTTTAAAACAATCACACTGAAATTTGCTGCAACCAGCTCTCACTCGCATGATCCCGTACAAATGTGTCAAAAAAGTACTGCTGATTGGTGTGACAATAACAAGGAAAACTGCAGCCAAAGTACACGAATATCTAGATTACAAACGGTGTAGAATCAATATCCTACAACACATCACCCAGGGTAAGTACTTCATTTATAGAACACAACAATAATTTTCTAGTCTCAAAATACAGTTAAAAAGATAGTGGGTGCCATTCTATCCAAAATATTCAAAGTAGCTAGAAAGATGCCTTTCACTGAAAGTATCAAATCAGCAGGAAAGTATACAAAACAGTTAGGGGCTTGAACTGAGATATTTTACTATCGATTTTCACTAAGCAAGTCAATTCAATGTCAATAAGCACCTTTAACCTTTCAACCCTAGAAAACCCCTGTAAACAGTATCAGAACTTCTTTCTCCTTTTATATTGACAGAAGGATGAATTTGGGTTTGGGTTACGGTTAGGTTTAGGCACTGATAAGTGAGATTACTTCAAAATTATTTTTTCCAAATAATTAATCACGGCACCGCTAACCGTATATGAACTTCAGGTTTTGCTCAGAGTGAAAAAGTAAAAAACAAATTTCTAGGGAACGAATACAACTTCATAATGCTGCACTACATACTTCAGTTACCAGAGCTCTTTGAAAAATAAAATAGTGTGAACCAGGCTCGAGGGGCGCGTTAACAATATCATTCCCATCACTGAGACTTCGCTGTCGTCTTGACCTGTGCCGTCTCTTGAATATGGCTCCATCGCCAATAACGAAATTCTTCAGGGCGTCAAAATTACTTGCTGAAAATTCTGCTGTAATATAGGGCGCACCTATTTCTTGTTTGGTTTTGTTGTAAGGCTTTAAAGCGGACGGAGGATACTTGTTTGGGTTTTGGAATTGTGCTACATTTCCTATCGCTTGTACCACACAAATCTGGTAAAACCTACAATAAAAAAATCAACAAAATAACGTTTATATAATATTACTGTCCCCTACCATCGAGCACGGAATTTTTTTTTCAAAATTTTACTTCTGGGCATCATGAATCAAAAATATGCGGGTGTCTCACAGCCAGGATTTTTTATATATGGTCTTGTAATAGCCTATTTGCAACACATTCTTTTCTGTAGGTTGTTTTAATGCTCAGATTTCAACATTTTTTGTAGTTGTGCTAAATGCACTCTGTAACCCTCCGTGCACGTTTGGGTCACCTCAACAATTCCATCACAGGGTAGGGTAAAACACATAACCTGACTTGACAAGGGCATGCTGGTCGGAACGTCGTATTCTACTACTTATTGTCACACGGATCGAAAGATATCAAGTGATTTATTCCTAGCCTACAGTCTATTTGCGACCAACCATAATTCATATTACTCACAAGTTAAAACAAATAACAGATGATTTGAAAACACCCATGTGATTTTACTGCCACTAGTAAATACTCAATAAAACTATTCTACAAAAAATATTATATTATCTAACAAAAATCAGAATGGTAAAAAAAGTTAACTTCTACAAACAATCAAATCAAATTATTACAATACTAGCTACTTTAGTCAAGTGTTTACAATTTGTTTCTTGCCGGCCGTTTCCCCCTTTTGATCGATCCCAAGGCAATATTTAGCACATTTCTGCGAGAAATTCTGCTACAAAAAGCAGTGTTTTTAAGTTAGCATTTTAACTCGACTAAGAGAAAAATAAATGGCTATAAATAAGGGTAAGTGGTATGTCGAAACACATTTATCTAAATAAGTAAGAGTAAAAGTACATTGAAATCCTGTACCGTAACTGACAGAATAAAATACCCTACTTACACCGTTATGTAACCGTCATATAAAGTATAACGATTCCAACTGCCTTGGCCTATCAATCCCAACAAGAACGGCATGCACGTATTGACTTACATTCGAAGCTTTAGGCGTAATAACCCACGCCCAAGTGAATACCTTTCTTGTTGGAATCGGCTGACAAAGACAGCTGTACGTCAATGATTTTGCCAGTTTTATTGGACGCATAGCAAAGGTTAGGTGAACCGTTCCACAGCATATACCCCAACCATCAAACGATGCAAGATGGAAACGTAACGTGTGGCTTGGAATGACTTAAAAAACTTTTGCAAGTTTGGTTTTTCTCTGAGCCAAATTATAATTTCCTGGTGTACTGTGAACTAACAACTATAACTCAAAGGCATGCTACTACTTGTCTAACTGGGTAACCTCAACTTGCTTCATTACCAAACATACTTCAAAATCAGTTTCGGACATTTATTAATATTCTCTGTGATTTTACAATATTTAACTATTTTTATTACTTTTGAAACCTATGTTACGTTGTTTTTGAAAAATAACAAGTAATTACAGTGTCAAAAAGCAGAGTAGCACAGTATTCCTTATTGTGAAGAGACGAAAAACTTCTACTTTGCAATTTAAATGAATATATCCAGTTAACGCTTAATTTTTAAACACCGTGGTGTCGTTACTTCAAAAATAAACACATACCATATTTCCTCTAATAAATGCTGCCCTCTAATAAACACTGCAGCATAAAAAAGAAGCATTTATCAGGAAAAATAGTGAAGATACAAAATAACGCAGGACTCCTTTACGTATTCTTTTATTCTTCATCTCAACATCATAAAAAGGATATTTGTTATTACTTGCGAAGGCAATTTAACTCATTGTTTCAAAGATGGATAATCTTGTTCAAGTGGATTTTCTTCATTAAAAAGTCAGGTTCAAATTGTAGAAGAGATTGCACTGAAAGGGGATCCTTTTCAACAAACAGAATCTGATAAACGATGAAGACAGCGACAAGGCAGTGATGTTCAATCAATTATATTGGACTCGTCTTGTTGTAGTTAATTTTTTATCAATTACAAAACTGTTTCGTTTGAAATAAACCGTAGTGTTTATGAGGGGAAATACGGTAGATTACTTGTCAAAAATATCATGATTGCTACTACAATACATAATGCCACTTAAGCCTACCTGATTCTTTCGATGCGGAAGGGGCAGATTTTGACTTTCTACTGAAAAGTCGAAGGCATTAACATGGGTTTTTCAAAAATAGCTGCTTACCGCTTACTTACTAATGAAAGAAAACACCCCTGTTATCACCCATACTAGTAACCACAACGAATGTCTTGCGTGCCCTGTATGCCCTGCGTGCCCTGCGTGCCCTGCGTCCTCTGCGTCCCGAGATATCCTTAAATACCAAAAACTAATTGTGAATATGCACTTGTTTTACCTGTTTTGTTGCTTGCAAGCATTTGCAATATTTTGAACATAATATGCAGCTATTACGTACTATAGGGGACCGTACCTAACACAGACTTTCAAATTCGGACAATGGTTCTTTTACTTCCCATTAGTAAACACATGTATATTTCAAGTAAATAAAATTAATCACGCAAGTTAACATTGTTATATTAAAGTAAATGTGGAGTACTGCGTAAGAAAGTATCATTTAATCGTCAGACAAAAACACCATTTCAAAAGAAACGGTATGCCAGTGGACGTCTTGGTGGGAAATGGATTGGAGTTTCAAAAAAATCACAAAGGTGGAAACTTATTCAAGGACTTGCAGTGCGTTTTCTAAAACTCTATTCATGAAAAGACAATCTATTGTTTTAAAGATTCAAAAACTGCACTTTACCGTACTGATGAGACTGCTGCTTTTGTCAGTTCTATCCGAATTGATGATTGAGAAACTGAATTGGTGTCAATCGTTTTTGGTTTTGGTAAGCTTCTTCTCTCTGTCAGTGCAATGGTATTTCAAAAACTGTTGTATTACTCAAGGAAACTACAGTTTTATCATTACTTAAATGTGTTGCATCTACCAACAAAGAGTGTTTTTGTTGGCCCAACGATAACTTTAATCCAAGATGTAAAAAACTAAAAACCAAAAGTTCTCTTATTGTTCTTAGTATCAATTTTATGGTGCATTTTGTCCAGATAATGCCAATTACACTATTTTTAAGTATAAAGGAGGTAACCCCCTAATAACTAAAAGGCACCGAGGAAAAATAACAAAAAGAAGATCAATAAAAATATGAAAAGCAACAGTAGTAAATGGAGATGTTTTCAAATGGTATGATCTAAAATAGTGGAGGTACGCGAGACATAACTACTGGTCGGCTTGTGTACCACAACAGTGCTTTTAACCGTCAAATAAAATAAAGTACCTAATTCAATGTTGAAATTCTCTTTAAATCCTAAGAAAATCATTTGAAATTGCTAAAACATCTTCTATTCATTCGTCCAACATCATAAGATTGCTATTTCTGGCATCGCTTTTAGTAAGCAAGTTCCTTGTAACTACTCAATTTCAACATTTCAAATTCATATTGTCTGTTTCTTTCGGTTCGCGTATGCCACTTTTTTTGCAAAATTGTTTAGGTAAGGATGATAAAAAATCGGGAGGTTTTTTATGGGTCTCAAATGAAAAGGTGTACTAAAAAAATATCAGACGAAACAAAAACCTACAAAATAACAAACAAAGGTGTACATAATCACGTTTGTAAAGCGCTGCTGCAATAAGCATTCCATGCTTTAATGTGATATGGTTCAGAAATGTATGGCCAGGGGTTTTTTTTAAAAAAAGTTAAAAGTTCACAGTAACTGTCAAACTCACGACTGTTCATATTTTTCCAGAAAGTTGAACAAGTTTCTGAAATCTTGTGGTTAAAAACGGTGGTAACGTGGTTAAAAAGTATAACTGTGTCTTCGTAATCGCCACATTCTTTAATTGCAACAAGAGAAAACCTACTAGGGGGTCAGAACTGGAAATTCACAACCACTTACGATAGGTAAGTTTCTTAAAGGATAACAATAGTGAAATCTATAATTTTCTAGCATATAAATTTTTTCTCTAACCAATTAAACATAAAAAAACCAAAAAGATATAACTTACATAGCATCTAAACTCCGGTAAAACTAGAAATTTACAAAAGGCGAATGAGGGGAGTTCCTTCTAATTTTTATTTATGAGAACGTAACACTTGACAATATTTTACCACGACATTGATGAAAAATAATGACTACAGATCATCCCGGAACTAATTTCTAGACCATTTTAACTATTTCATCCTATTTGTACAGGTATGTTTACATGATTTCTACACACAGTTAAATACCTTTTTAGCAACTTTTTTCTTTGTATATCTTATCCTTTAAAATATTTATCTGGGCCACTATAAAAGTATTTATCACATACGACTTTTTACATGCCCTTCAAATTTCAAACACGCATGAATACTCATAAATAAATTTATTAATAAATCATAAGTTCCATAAAATATAAAGAAAACATAATTTGAAAAAAGATAATTTGGGAAAAAGCCCAAAAAAAACAAAAACAAAAACATTAATTAAAAAAAAGAGTAAGAATAGCTCTGTTTATTATCTGTTTAGACTGGTGCGTGGTATAGTGAGCATTGCAGGGTAATGGTTTAAACTCATTTGTAATGTTGGTCTTGGTCAAATGGAGATTTAACAAAATAATCGTAATTTACGAGTGTTTCTCATCAACAGATTTCAATGCAAAAGAAGGTGGTCGTCAATACTCCTCTGGCGCCAGACGTTGTGGACAGATCTACACTAGCCAAATAAAATTAAAAATCGTCTGAAAACTGTACTTATTACATCCTGAACAAAATATTTACTGTAAACGCTTTGGTAAAGAAACAGAATTTACGCAAGTTCTCATCCAAATTTCAGACAACAGTTAAATAGGCAACATCCTCACAAAGGCAGTCACAAAAGAAAGCAATATATGAAACTGACGTATCTAATACCTCGAAGGTATCAGATAATATGTGACATTCAAAATTAAGCTCGGCAGGCATGAACCGCAACACTCTAAGATTAAGGTAGATTCAAATTAGCTCAATGCACTCTTTATTACAGACAAATTCAATTTGGAGTTTCTCTACTCTCTTGAAATGAAAGTGAAGATTTGACATAATTGTGCAGCGCTTAGCATCAGACATAACCAGCTTGGACTAAAAGACTACGAGAAGTGCAAATTTAACCATGTCCGAGTCGATATGCCTTTATAAAATTACAACGATGAAAGAAAAATCTTTCCGACAGATGGTGGAAAATGTGCTCATTACAAAAGTTCAAAAATGGCCACGAAACAAGGAAGCTCGTGAGAAAGTTTAAACCTGCTGGTACCAAAAACGATTGATGCAATTAACAGTATGCCACCAGGCAAATAATTCTATGCTGCAACAGTTACTTGATGCTGAAAGGACGTTTGGATTGAAAATAAAGAATACAATGATGTTATTACTGAAGAGAAAAATATTCCCTAACAGAGGACATATATCTATGAGCACATGTAAGGAACACATACAAGTTTTCTCTCTGTACATCACTTGCCACCGATTTCCCCCGTCTTTTTGAAAAAAATGCGAATGAAAACAAATCTACAAAGAGCTTATTAAGGGTCCTTGTATGAGATATACTCAGCAGTTTTTCAAGCAAACAGAGAGATAGTAAGGTGAACGCCCTTTAATACTATCACTTCAAAAACCATCACGTCAAACCTTTAAAGGTGTTGTAATTGTGGTCGACAAGAAAGTTGTTGGTGGAGAAAATTCCAACTGCAGCAATTTTCCAACTAAATTCCATCTGTCGGCTAATGTTTTCTCAGTACAATATTTTCAGAAAAAGTATTTATTGATAAATTGACTTGTATAATAGCCAAAGGTAAAGTAAAAAATTTTCTCTTCCATCTCAGGCAGCAATTCATCTTGGTATAGAGATTATGTAGAAAATTCACAGTCTGGAACATTCCATGAAACCTCCCACTTCAAGAGAATTAATATATCTTTCTCAGAAACACCTCTGCCGAGAAGTAAGTAAATTGTAAGTATAACTCCTAAATTCTACATAAAATGTTATTTCAGATGGACAATACAGTAACCATGACGAGCCTGCCCATAATACACTCCTTTACAAGACATTTTTTGCTACTGTTAATGATACAAGTCGTATGGAAAAGGACAACCCGATCAGTAAAAACAAACAAAATACAGAAAAATACATATTCCTTGCCATGATGATTGTCTTATATCACCAATTTACGGCAATTTGATGCGATGATGCCAAATTCTGAAATGCTTGAAGTTGTTTACATTGGTTTGACTTTTCCCAGGAAACATTTTTCCTACATTTTCGTTAACAGTAGTTTTCCTTCCAAAAAACAATTAAATTAAGTTTGTCATACACAAAGAAAATAAATTCTTACCTATTGTTAAGCTTTCTGCCTTTCCGTATAACATATGGTTCTAAAAATCAAATTGGTAAATTCAACACACTAACGCTGCTAACATTCTAGGGGCGAAATCATGGATATATATTATCAGATAACTTGTAAAGCAAAAAGCAAAGACCGTAGCATACACCTAGCTACAACCTTCATTATACCTTTGCCTGCCCTTTCTTTCTCTTTCTGACCAGTAAAATAGATATTCTCTTATATTTTAGCTGCCACTACTGCATAATTAATCTCTTAGGTTCTGGGTAAGAGCACGTTAAGTTTAGGTGGGACGAACCCATTAGAAATCCTATGCAATGTTAATAAACCTATAAAACTTTGCAAATATACAACTGCAGTAACAACGCGGGTAAAGGATAGCATCTAAACAATTTCTATAGTACTTGAAAATCTTCTTTTACCCAATTACCCACCTCATTTATATAGAATAACTACTATCCATTTACACAACATAATTATTTCATATTAAATTGTGTTTTGCACTTAGCAAAAGTAAAGGCCATTTCAGTGGAAAAGTTCAAATATTATTGAATTAATTTTGTTTGTATTTTTTTCACATATATTTATTAGTTTCATCTTCCTTTCAACTTTATCATAAAAAGATGCAAAAACTCAACATTCTTGTGCTTTTAACGAAGAAATAAATTGTGCCCTCTGCTTCTAGTGTTGGGTGGGGTTGGGGGTTGAACTTTTTGGAAACCTCTCGAAGGCCATTTGAGGATGTATTACTTACGTACCACTGCACTAAAGTAAGAATGCTTTCTGCCTTCTATTTTATACTGTTTGTGAGCGCAAGCATAGCAGAGATGATAAAATCTTTGGATTGTAAATATTGACATTTTCCTGGTGCTTAAATCAAAATCAGGCCCAAAAATATGTTTAGATTTGAAAAGGACAGAACGTAGCACTAGAAATATAAAGGCAAATACTGTGGTAAGGAAATGTGGTGGCCAAAATTATATGAAGGTGCTGAGTCATCATTATTGCTTGTAAAAACATTATACAACGAACTTGTTATCAAAACAAATTACCAATACTCTTGCAGCTTCGTGTAAAACGCGTTGTTCAACAACACATATCATTCATCATTCTTAAAAATTAATGCGAAAAAGCTAAAAATCCCTCGAGTTTCATACAAACTAGGAAAATTATTTAATAAAAGAGGTGTAAGAACACAACAACATTCATTTGAAAAAAATCTTGGGATTTCTCTTGCCCATGCAACTAGTTCCAGGCGCAGCTACACATTGTGGCAACTGCCTTTTAATGCAGTACTTATAAAGGGATTGGAATAGAAAGTCATCGTTATTGCCTTTCCAGACTTTCTTTGTATAAGTAACCTTTTTGGCCCTTCTCAGTTCTTGACTATAATCGTTAAACAGTGTGTTTCAACTAGCCTTCTCATAAATTTACAACTTTTGAATATCATGAAACGACAAAGGATGGTAAAGCCATCAATTTCGTCATAGACGTTTTACCTAATTGCTCTAGGGAAGACAAAAATTACTACCAACACCGGATTTTGGATTCACATTCTAAAACAGAAATGATTTAAAAAGCCATTTCTGTGTCCTTCCTTCTAGAGAAAATAAAGTCAGAATCTGAAATCAAAGGCGTTGACTTCTGTAAACAGTTTTAAAGTTAAACTAATAATCACAGGTGACGAAAAAACAAACAAACTATTTTTCAATACATTGTAAGCCCAGACTTTAGTACATAACATATACATGTTAATATATTAGTTAGGCATTAAATAACAATGTTGTACCTACTTTACTACCAGAGGCAGCTTGATAGCAAAATGTTGAGTTGCCAAATAGCGGAACGGAAATATTAGCTCCTCTAAGAACTTCTTCTCCCAGAACCATATCAACATGATATGGAACTGCGTTGGCCGTAATGCTAGCAGGTGTGTTACTTTTTCTTTCACATGAAGCTCCGTTTACTGCTAGATACAATACGTAATGGCTGGAAAAACACAAAGTATGTAATGGTGAAGTAAGTAAAAATCATGTCAATATTTCGAGGCAGCTTCATTGCTGTTACTAATACAAACTACTGTCACTTTTTCAAATCTTTATTACGTCACGATTACAAAAACATGTAAACCATCATTCTACACCAACAAGTATATCAAAGACACAGTAGTCTGCTTATGTAACAAACGTTTCCTAGTTAAATGGTTGGGTAACAGGGAGAAGTGTGCAATAGGATTTTTGAACATTTGAGAGCTTCGGAAATATTCTGTCACATATGGTACGAAGACTATGACTACATTATCGGATGTTACACTCGTTCCGGACTCCTCTCGGGCAAAAGCTTGATGGAGAGGATTTTCTAACCCTCAACAGAAGAGCTTTCACACTTACATCGTAAGACATTAATTAACTGCACCTTAATATCAAGTGATTACAACGACTTGAATATAAAAAAAAATTAAATTAAAAAGTGATTTTTTTTATTCACGTATCGTATGGAGAAAGAAGAAAAGCAAAGCTTGCTAAAAAACCCAAACGCGGAAATTCTCTATCTTGCCACAAGGTATTCTTTGGTTCCAGGATGTACAAATCCTTTTTAAAAAACTGACAATGGAAATTAGTTGGTGATAAATGTCGTAAACTTATTGGATGATGTACATGTCATGTCGCACTAACCACCAGCCACTGTATGCATGAAGTGGGTGATCCTGTCAATAAGTGTTTCAAGTAAAACAAAACATTTTTTTACAATAAACAAGGTAAGATGCCCTTGGCACGATTAGATGAAACCTGAGCCAATGCAGAAGTTTTATTTCTTCTTTCTCTGTGCCTGTTGAAATTTGAAGACACGAAATTGTGATTTCTTGTAATTAGTTCAGCAACCTCATAAATAATACCAGTACAATTCTCCCACACGATTCTTATGTTAGAAATCCCAAGAGTACTTTTCATTCTTAGCGGTTTTCAAGCTTTTAATTGGAAATGACCACAATTCCCCAATATTTTTACCTCCAGTCTGATCAAAGTAATAATCCACGATAGTGTTTGCAAGACACTTGCGATCTGGTTAAAGACAAGGCAAATAAATTTTCATCCAGCTTTGAGGATAAATTTGCTATGAATCTTTTATACAACTTGGTGTTGGAAATGTCATGAAAGGCATCTCTTGCCGATGGCAAGTTATACTTGCGATCGATGAAATGAATCATCTTTGTTAAGTTTTATGTTGAACAGTTGTACAGGGAAACAGGAAGAACTAGCCATTGGTATAATCACAGCCGTGTTGTTTCAGCTACGCAGTTCCTTTTAATCTATACTATAGGTCTGTTCATGTTTAATACTGCTAATTGTTCTCTGGGGTTTATATTCCGAGAGTCCCCAAGCAGAAATCCTACCTTACTTACATTTCTCCGTGACTCATTGGTACGATGATCAAGTTTTAGTAAGATATGTTAAATTTTCATAAAGAACTGATCACGACGTTAAAAGAGGTAGAAATGCAAGAACTCCAGGGAACATTGAAGCTTTCTCTCTGTACGCTGTTTTAAATCCGATTATGTCTTGTCGACAGCGACCTCCAGTGTTGAATTTGAATAGGCTGAGTACTTTCCGCATTTCCAGATTGAACTTGAAACTTTAACTATATCACATCCAAGCTTAGCAAAAATTACCGGCACAGGACCAAAGGGCTTCAGTAGCAATAAGTAATTAGTTTATTGATAAAACTGAAGAAAATGAGAACTGGAAAGCCAAAGTGTGGTTTACTAACAAGGTCTACTTGCATCGTAATAGACATAGCAATTTAAAAAACTGTAAGTTCGGGGTAACTCAACCACTACAGAAAATCTTGCATGAAAAGAAAAATAATGTATTTATTCCATTGTACCTTAAGAAACTATCTGATTTTTAGTTCACAACGTATGCAAAAATACACTGACCCGCGTTAAACAAAAAAAATTATTCAGGTACAATAAAAAAGCAATCACAATAGGCATCAATAACTATATCAGAAACCAAGGATCCAAGACCAAATCAAACTAAAAAAGCAAATTACACTCCTTTTCTCGGGGATTCAAACTAACCCAAAAATATATTTTTTACTTTCCTTCATCTTTATACTGGTTTGTAATTTTCACTTATCATTTCCAGTGTAACTGGGTAGTTTAGGAATAAAAAAAGCCGGTAAAAGGTCAAATTTATGATGATTAACAGAAAAAGGATAAAATAGATCCTACCAATGGAAAATAATCATCTAGTATTAATGATCTACCTAAAAAACCCACTCTTGAAAAAGTCAAAAAGAATTATTAATCTATCATCTTACAGAAATCACAAGCAGAAAGATGTCTTTCTTCTAACAGCCTTGTAGTACCTAAAGTAGATCTTTAACAGATATTTCGTTTTGTACTTCACGTCTACGGCATGATTAGTAGACGACCAATGCAAATTTTCAGTTAGACTTCAATAATTCTTCACTTCGGAATTACAATGACTTTTTGTGATCACACCAAAAGACTATAAGTGTCTCTCGAAATGTAAAACACTTTTCAAAAATATGGCCATGGGATAAGGTTTTTGATCTGATATGACAAACATAACTGGAAAGATGCACGGCAAGAACGACTTAAAGACTGCTACACGTTTCCACTATGGTATCTCTCGAAACAAATGCATCGTATGTTCGATGGAAACACGAAAGGGCTTTTCATCGTGGTGAATTTCAGGTGTCTTAAATATTGTACTGTAGAGAAAACAAGGGCAAAAATGAGAAATAGAGATATAAAAAAACTTTTAACTTTGTTTTTCAGTTTGACCTGCAGTTGGTCTTAAATGTCAACAATTTGGCTTAATTTCAGGTTCAAACACTTCACCTTATAGGTCCATTTATGTTGCTTGTTGGGTATAAACTGATTCGTTGACCAGCAGCAGTAGAATACAAATCCATTGAAGGTGTACCCGGCTCTGATTGTAAAAAAAGATCATAAATCATAATATTAACGGGAACAAAATGTTAACAAAACTCATCTACTACATAAACCAGAAATTACAGCTTCGTGTTATAAAAGAGTTCTTCCTTGGCGCACTCATAACCTGGTCAAGAATTGTTGATTAAAGAGGGTCCTGTTGTCGAATGTGAACACAAAATCACCTTACAAAAAAAGCAGAGGGTTCAAATCAGAACATTTCTTTTGCATTTTTCTGTGTTTATATGCGAGTGATCAGAATAAGATTACACAGATATCCACATGGGACGTAAATTTATAACTTACTAACTAGCTAACTAAATAACTAATTAATTAACTAACTAGATAACTAACTACCAAACTAAACAAAAAAAAAGAGAGAACCAATACAAGTATCCTAAAAGTATATGGGATTAATCCTATAAAACTTATGAATATTGTGACACGATGAGGTGATTAATCTTACTTTGTTGACAATGGTTGTTTCAGAGGATCTAAATGCACAAATTGTCATCTGTCAAACAAATTGGGTTGAAAAATGTGTCAACCTCCTTTGTAACTACACTAAATTAATAAATATAAGTTCACAAAACTCGACAAACTTAACTATGGTGGATAAGGTCTTGCAATACATCCGAGGTATGTCACAATGACGTATTTCATTACTTAGTTACTTATTTAAGATGCCAATTTCCTTCCTGATCACTTGAACGATTTAAAGATTGCGTGAATGGGAATACGATGGGTAAAGTAGATACCATAATGGTAAAAAAGTTCCAACCCTGCCAAGTTTTAACTCAGTTCTAATAAATGCACAACCAATGACAATATGCTTCACCATTCATAGAGCGTACGGATCAGGAGTTATAATTTAGAAGGTACACTTTGACAGTGAATGTAAATTATCAATTAATACCAACTAATACTGTCTGAGTATCTGAGTGGAGTTGTTACCATTTGGTGAAATAATAAACAGCCAGCATATTAAAATAAGAATACCATAGCCAGTTTTGGAGTCAAATGATCTCTCATACCAAGTATGCCGTTGACATATGGACAAGTAAAGTAAATATTAACCAATACCAAAACGTCTAAGGCAACAATCGTGGAGAAAATTCATGACGCAAAAAGGCAAGAAAGGTTCAGGAAAGGGGTCTTTAGCAAAGAGATCTGAAGAATCTCCAACAACACCAGGGCAATTTGAAACATCAAACGATGAAGTACCATTAAAGCTGCTTGGTCACATACAGTAAATACCAGAAAACCTACCAGGAAAATAGCATTAAACTCCAAAACAAATAAAGAGTAAGGCTCAAATGTTTCAACATAAAATCTCGGTGGTCTGTCTTGGTCCACAAACTTTATGTTTGTGACATAAATTACTACCATGCATAAATACCACCTGAAGGTAAAGGGAAAAATCGTAGGACTCTAAAACAAAAAGGCCGTTCGGTTACAAATTATACCAGAAAACCAGCATCAACTAATAGCCGTGGAACCTTAATAAAGGTTTTTTATGTTAAAAAATTAGTTTCTCCCACGATTTTGTTATTTTTTCGACGACCCCAAGTTTGCGATAAGGTAACTAAAACGGTATAGCACTCAGGGATAGCGGTATAAAATTAAAGGAAATGCTGAAAAAATTAAAAGGAGAGCGGTAAAAAATTAAAAGGAGAGCGGTAAAAAATTAATGGAGAGCGAAATAAAAGGAGAGCGGTAAAAAATTAAAGGAGAGCGNAAGGTAACTAAAACGGTATAGCACTCAGGGATAGCGGTATAAAATTAAAGAAATGCGGTATAAAATTAAAGGAGAGCGGTAAAAAATTAAAAGGAGAGCGGTATAAAATTAATGGAGAGCTGAAAAAATAAAAGGAGAGCGGTATAAAATTAAAGGAGAGCGGTAAAAAATTAAAGGAGAGCGATACAAAATTAAAGGAGAGCGGTAAAAAATTAAAGGAGAGCGGTATAAAATTAGAGGAGAGCGTATAAAATTAAAGGAGAGCGGTATAAAATTAAAGGAGAGCGGTAAAAAATTAAAGGAGAGCGGTATAAAATTAGAGGAGGGCCGTATAAAATTAAAGGAGAGCGGTATAAAATTAGAGGAGAGCGATACAAAATTAAAGGAGAGCGGTAAAAAATTAAAGCACAGCGGTATTGCATCAATGTGATCGACAATTTGCTTCTGGACAAGATTAAAGCCATTTAAGACTGCTAGTTTAACTAACAGTGGCCTTAAATCCAACGGATTTTAGGAATGAACTAAAGAAAAGCAGTACCAAAATTTGGAAGATGTAAGCAGGGTTTATGACAGTGATTCCCTTTAACCTGCAGACCAATGAGCTCTCAGACTTGATAAAAAACTTGTTGCTCCAACAATTTTGTGTCGGTAGGTAAACACACAAGGAAGTAAAATATTTTACTGAAAAAAATAAGAACATAAGTACTCCAGTTACGGCTTAAAATAGATTGAGCGCAATGTTAAACAAACAAAGGTTTCTGAGCTTGCAGCGCGGGAAGGGATGTGGGCATGGCCAAAAAAATAATATGTAGTAAATGCCTCTTATGCTACGGACTGTAGCTCCTTCAAACTGATACACCCGTATGTTCCATTATTCAATTTTTTCACCCTCGCACAGTCTATGCAATATGTACACTATTGCAGATGCTAAAATCAAAATGGATTACAATGACAAAAAACACTTGATTGGAAAGGCAATATGCAATTGAAGGAGTATTTTTTCACCAGACTTAAAAATAAAGTATAACTTAAGGTTTCAGAAGCATGGAATTAAAAGGTAGTAACCTTTTTAAAACAATTACGAACGATTACCTTTGGAGATTAAACGAGCTGACCTGCGGACTTTTGGTTATGCCTTACGTTTAGCAAAGGGCGTCACCGCAAAAAAACCCAAAAATTACTTTACTTTGCAAATCGCGAACAAAGAAAATTTCTCAAGAAGATCGAGAAGAAAAATTGTAACACATTTTAATAGTTTAACTCAAAAAAATGAATTTCTAAGGGATCTCAATTTTGATCTAACTTGTGTTGATAGCACAACATTTTATTGTCATTCTGAGTGTGGGTAAGCCTTAAAGCCATGACCATTCGCAATCTGCTTCTTTCAATCTGAGGCCCTTATAAAACACACACACACACACACAGACACACACACACATATATATATATATATATATATATATATATATATATATATATGGGTATATTCTTTCTCACAAATAAATTTTGGCAAGGTCTTTTTGACTGCATATTGGCGAGAAATAGTGTATTAGTATTAGTTATTAGTATTAGTATCTATCAGTATTAGCGTCAGAATTAGTGTTGCAGAGGCCTACAAGAAGCTGCAAGGGTATTGGCCGAGATACATTGGTCGAACGAAATGTTTACAAATGTTATCACCAGGACGATGTAGAAGAGGACCTTCAGAACGCATAGGGAGGAATAACATCAAGGACGATATGACAATAAAAGAGCTAACCAGGGAGGATGGTCAAGACCAATTCGCTACGACGACCCCTGAAAATAAAAATACACAGTGTTGAACACAGTGTACGCAGGAGCTGCGAAAAACATGCGGAAAACGAAATAGTCTGTTGACAGTACCATCCTTCAACAAAAGAGCGCAATGAAAGAATACTTAAATTACCACAAAACTAGCCTGGCAGTTCCTGCAACCAAATACGTTTATACATTATTCTTAACAAAAAGAGAAAAAAATAAAATAAAGAATTCTGCAATGCGATGTTGGTGCGACGTTCTAGCAGGAAGATGCCGCAAATCCATCTGAGCATTAGCATTTCGGTGCTCTCAAGCAATCTTTCCTCTGTCCGTTTGACCGCTGAAGCCTCAATACCGAACAGCAGCTTTGGGCGAATTACACTCTTGTATATCTTGATCTTACGTTTGACGGCTATTCTTTTATCACACACAATCTACTCACTTCTTTACACTTGTTCAAAGCTTTCTTTATCCTAGTCCGTACTTTTTCGTATTCTCCTTCCCTTGAATCCACGACTGAGCACCGAAAGAAAAACTTTTCCACTTGCTTTATTTCCTTATCATGCTGGTCTTTCACTTGTATTCTGTTGTCTCCTGGTTTGGCTGATACCATAATTTCCGTTTTTCTGCTGTTAACCTTCAATTACGTCCTTTCCAGCTCTTCCTGCTATCTCAAGATCCTCTCTTGTAATTCTTCCTCTGATACTGCGGATATAGCAATGCCATCGGTATACAGCAGCTCATCCGGCACCCCTTGCCTGTCTGCCCAGGTAATCGAATCAATGACCACTGCCAAGAGAAACTGGCTAAGGGCAGAGCCCTAGCGAGGACCTACCTTTACTGGAAATGGGTTAGTCTCTTCAGCACTGCTTTTGGCGACAGTTTTGCATCCATCATAACGACTTTAGATCACTCGGACCATTTTCTCTCTTACTCTTCTCTTTCACAAGCACCAATAAACCAGATCCCTGGGAACCCTGTCATATGCTTTCTCTAAATGAATAAATGCAGTGTACATTTCCTGATTTCCTTCCAGCATATTTTCTTGTCTTTGCCTCAGTGCAAAGATGGCATCTGTAGTTCCTTTTCCTGGCATAAAGCCACAATGCACTTCATCTATCTTGATCACTTTTCTCAGTCTGATCGGTACCATGGTGCTTTTCTTCCAGTTTTCGGGGTTACAGTTTTCACACAACAAGTGAGCCATCTAGTGCCAAGCTGCTCTAGTACCAGAAATATCTTTGTGGTAGTCGCTGATGGTCAAGCTGCTTTACCTCTCTTCGTTTAATATCATGTCTTTTTCACTTCTTCGCTGATGTCAACCTCCAGTCCTTTAGGTTTAGTCACCTCTTCCAGTTCCTCTCTATCATTCTCCGTCTTCAGAAACTGCCCTAAAATATTAAATCCATCTCTCTCTTATGTGAGATTTCTCGGTCAGTATCTCCCCTGAACCATCCTGAATGTCTGCAATATCTCCGGTATCCCTCTTTGCCCGATCTCTTGCTTTGACAATTCTGAATGTCTTGTCTTATCCTTCTTTGTTTCAAGGTCACTGTACCACTTCTCGGTATTTTGCGCTTTTGCTACGTCAACTACATGCTCTGCTTCATGCTTGCTATTATTATGCTTCTGAATGGCATCTTTACTACTTTCCTTTTTCATGCGCTTGAATGCGTCCCTTTTCCTTACTGCAGTGTGGGCATCTTCTGACCACAACCAACTATCTCTATCTGTGGGTTCTATTGCCTTTCTTCTACCACACAATCCAACAGACTGTTCCAGCACCACCTGATTCATGTTATTCCACTGATATTCTGCAATTGCTTGTGCTTCTACTTCTACGATCCTTTTACTGACACCTATCTTGAACTGCTTTGTTGCTTTTTCTTTATCAAGTTTCCAGACCTCAATTTTTTCCCTTTCTTCTAATCTATCTTTTCCCTCTCAGTTTGTGACCAGAAGTTGATGTTGAGCTACTATAGCTTACCCTGCTATGACTTTGCAGTCCCGGACTAGGTATTTGTCCTCTCGCTTTGACAGAAAGTTAACTACTTGGCTTTAATGTCTTCCACTGCCCTATGTAATCAGATACTCCGCTCTTTTTTCGAACCAGTTACTTACACTCATCAGGTTCAATCTCCACTTGAGTCCAATACATTTCTCTCCTTCAATTCTAATCCCAAATCCAAAGGGACCTTGATGCCCTTCAAAACCACCCTGTCCACTCGGATCTGCTCCTACTACTATGATTTCTTCTCATGGTATACTTTCCAACAACTTTTCCACTTTCTCAAATTTGCCACTTTTCTTCTTTCGAACAGCCAGTATGTTGTACATAATCACTGAAGATGTTCAACATCAGAGTTTTCATCATTACTTTAACCTTTATAATGCGGCCACTCGCTCTCTAAACATTAAAGACCTTCGCCTTTATCTCCTCACCCACAATAACACCAATTCCATTACTTCTAAGGCTTGGGTTACAAAAGGGTATTTAAGAAAGCGCTTTGAATAATAATGTAAGAAAATGAACATTCGAGAAGAAAAGAATGACGTTGATCCAAGGAAAAAACAATGTATTTGGCATGTGACACGTGGAGACTTCGGAGGAACTAGAAAATGACATATGGTTATGGTACAGCGAAAATGTGGTAAAAAAACAACCAAAACAAATGAATCCATCGCAAAACTATGACGGTCACAGTACTATTGCTGGTGCTTTGTTGTTGAGAAAAATTGACAGTACGTACGACCAGTACTAGTAATAAAGTTGTTATGACTATGAAAGATTTGTAAAAAGCATTTAAGTATGTTAACGTTTAAATAAACCTGAATGTTCTCTTAAAAATACATGGACTTGTTAAAAACCTATGACATTTAGCAATGCAATAGCAAAGTGCTGCCCGAAGGTCCTGACCGTTTTCGGATACCGTCTTGTCATCCAACTTAGTACGTCAAAAAAACAGCAGGGAAAATGATAACGCTTTGCGAGATATCAATTCTACCGAAAATCTTATCGATGTTTAATACAAACAAAAAATTTTAATTCTTTTGATTACCTGCATGTAAACACAGAAATGCTGCAGCATTACAAAGGGTATCATGAAGAAGCCATTGCCGCTTAGAGAACAATTACAGACATCACTAACAACTACTATACATACTATTTAGGCAAACCAAAAACCATACCTACCACCGACTGGAGTATTAACAACCGTACTATTCGCTTTACCATCTCCTCCACCAGTCACTGCGGAAACACGAACTGAATATGATGTGCCTCCATACACAGTAAATCGTACAGAATTATTGATGGTCTTCAAATCTGTATCATGCCTGAACGTATCATTGTAGGTCTTTGATCCACTCAGATGTACCTACAAGGAAGATTTACTCTGACTTTAGAGATATAGTAATAATAATAAATAAGGTTTATGCTTTACGAAGACAAGCTGTTTTTCGAGTGATACCTATTTATAAAGGCTATTTTTATTCCAACTGTGTACCACAGAGATGCGACGTTTTTGTTAACACCCTTAATGTGGTACATACAACAATTACTTATGGACATATCCTCCTCCGGAAGACAAACAAACATAAGTTTATAGGTAATGAAACGAATTTTTGCCAGTAAATAAATGTGTGTGGATCCAAAGTGGCATCGCAGTTAATGAAATTTTTCTGATTTCGTTACATAGTTTTTGGTCTTTCAGGTATGCAATTAGACACTTCCTGTACATTTCTTTGAAAAAAGCGATGCTATTTTCAAACGTTGTGAGTTTTAACCCAATCACATCATATCGAATTTGACTATTGCAGCCCCCATTAAAAATACAGAGAGATGAAGTTTTGAATTTCGGCTTTATCAAGGTAGGTCTTCTTTAGGTAGCAAGTGCGGCCGGCTTCTCTTTCAAAATTGTCGATCAGTCGATCACATCTATATAAAATGATGAACAATGATGAACTATGTTACTGAGTTTACATCTATATCTTTAACAGAGCATTGTCAATGTAACTTACTATATCAGCAGAATTCATGCGTTGACATTATGCGGGAGATTAAAAGATACGGAGAACAAGGAGTAATTAAATTTCAACAAAAAGCGCCAAACCATTAAATAATTTTTATCTACAAGGCAAGTCCACAAATGAACAAAGGTCCCAGTTTCGACAATTCTTGATTTTAAAAAGCCTGAGAATTCCTAACCACGATATCCTCAAAATTCCATATTTTTCACTGAATGTCATTGACAAACGAAAGTACTCCTTAATATCCTGCAGTGTAAACCTCTAACTACAACGCAACTGGTTTTTATCAAACATTTCGTTTCCTTGTGACGTGATCTTGGAAACGATATACCCAACAGTAGAACCGGAAGACATAAACCCCTCTCTACAAGCATGTGTATTTCAAAACAAAATACTGGGGATTGAAACCAAGACTGGTTGTCAGCCTCGTTTTTAAAACTGTTGTTTAGTCATATGTTGAACAAACTATGAAGAAAATTACCTTATAATATCTTAGCAATCCATTTAAAAGCTTTGGCGCCTCCCATTGAAACTCAAACGAGTTTGCCATTACTCCATCTGGAGTGTGAAGCCCTATTGGGGCCGTTGGTTCTGTCGAAATCAGGAAAATAAATAAGAATTAAATTCTTTATCGATGCTATTAAATAATAAAGTATACGAGGCAAACTGAAAAGAATTGTGGCGTCTAAAACAACAACAAAGTCATTTACTTTGGCGTGAATCTAACATTTTCAATTTCGAGTGAAGATATACTTACTCTTTAACAAAAAGTACTTAGTCTGGCCAAAGTTCAATAAAATATATCTCATTATCATTAAACTTGTTTTTTCTCTCTCGCTCAGCAATTTTCTGTTTGAGAGCTTAAGGCGTGCAACTGAGCCTTCGGAGCTCCATCCAATTTTGTAGATTTTCTGCAACCAAGTTCCATTAGCCAACATCATCTATCTTTAATTATCGGCAACATCTTTCTAGGTCTTATCAATCCAATGTCCTCATCAGCTACCAAGATACCACTTTTAACCCTATCTTCAATTTTTTTTTCAAATGGCGAAAAATTAAATCTTCTAGTTTGCAGAGCATCATTAATGTAATATCAATTATTCTCTTAGCAAGAACTTCAGAAATCAAAATTTTACCAATACTGGTCGTTAATTTACTACACATAGACAATTAAAACAATTGTGGCTGTGTCAGATAGCCATTTTAAAAATCTACTTAGCAAACTGTAAGTAAAAAAATATCTACATACCAAACTTGTTTTTACTTCAGATACACACAAAAATGTGTATAATTTCCATATCTGTCTTATATATCTTTTAATATCTGTTCCTAAAAAGCCGCTTTTTTCATCGGTTCCTTACTTTTAAATATACTTTGCTAGTTTTAAAAAGTGGATACAGACCAGGTTTCTGGAGACAATTGGGGGTTTAACCCCCGACTGTCTTTAGTACCCCTTCCCCGCTAAATTAATGTAGGCTCTAAATACAATCTAAATTGATTGATTTGATATTTATGTTTACTGTATAGGTATATGTGTATCAATACGGAGAGGAAAAGAGAGGGAAAAAGAGGGGGAGGGGGAAGAAAGAGGAAGAGGGGGAGAGGGAGAGGGAGAGAGGAAGAGGGAGAGAGGGAGAGGGAAAGAGAGAGAGAAAGAGAGAGAGAGAGAGAGAGAGAGAGAGAGAGAGAGAGAGAGAGAGAGAGAGAGAGAGAGAANGGGAAGGGAGAGAGAGTGGGGAGGGAGAGAGAGTGGGGAGGGAGGGAGAGAGAGTGGGGAGGGAGGGAGAGAGAGTGGGGAGGGAGAGAATAGATCGATCGATAGATAGATATAGATATAGACAGATAGATAGACAGACAGATAGACATATATATATTAAAGGGGGAGGGGTGCGTGCCTCTTTGTCCATCCAGGTTTGATAATTGAGTGTTCACTAGTTTTTGAAGACCAGGACTGTTACCTTGTTTTTGTTTACTTTTGGACTTTAAAACGGATGTTTGATTCCTACTGCATATATTTTTTTCTCTTTCTAAAATAACAATTGTGTTTTCTTGTCTAATTAACTCAAATACCTACGAAATGTAAAAGCCAAATGGGGTTCCTACTTTATCTGCAAATTTTCTTTTATAGATCTGAAACGTTTCAATTTTGCTTATGAGAGGCCGCACTTCACTAGGCACTTCTCTGCAAAAAAATACCACTTACATGAGTGAAAATTATTTAAGTATTCATTTCTTCTCCATCTACAAATATACCAAGAAACAGCTGCATGTTCTTCATACAGCTGTTTCTGTATGTTCTTCAACCTTACATCATCCATAATAGCTTTAAGTTCCAGTTCTAACTGGTTCATAACCAAAGTTTGCTTATGTGTCATGCAGTAAAAAAAGCCAATTTTTCGATCGCGCTTTTTTCAGGTAAAGCAGTACAGTCACAGAAAAGGCCCAACATGGATGCACCTATATAAAAGGATCCATCTATAGGGTCTTCTTTATTCAAATGAAAGAGCTTTTACAATGTCTGTGTTAGCTAAGTTTACTTCACTGGGTCTCGACTCAAGAGAGAAGCTTAACATTTCTTTTTCCATTGCGTCAGAAACTCAATATCGGATATCATCGGCTGCAAATTTTCATCTGTTGTCATTTCAAATACCAAAACCTTTTCTTTCTATTATCAAAGAAATCATTTGTTTTCTCGCGTCTTCTGTTCAACTGTTACTTGTCTCTTTTCCGACTTCAGCAAACAAAAGCACAAACCGATGTTGTATGGCTTCATCAGAAATGTAAATAATTTCCAACTCTCTTAGCTTCCGGTTTCACTAATTCTTCGCCATCATTTTGTTGCTTCTTTCTTCGGGCAATCATCAAGTCAGTTCAAAGTAAGCCTTTGATGCCGAACCTTGACCAAATTATGTTAACCTATGGCTATCCAATTTCTCTGAAAACAGCTTTTAAATTTTAAAAGAATTTTCTCAGTTTTGAAGGCAACTGTGAATGCATAATTGTTTTAATGCTTCTTCAGTTGATTATTCTTTATAAAGAGTGGGCGTAGATGGGGCACATCGTGACAATAGTCAACCAATAATGGACCAATTTGGCAAAGGAACGGTAATTGCGGGAAAAGGCGCTATTGGCAAGGGCCAAAAAAAAACAGGGTAAAAGTTTATAAAGGGGGAAAATTACTAGCAACTGTGTTCCCCACAGTTGCATGGTGAGCTATTCATGACGACGACGCAAATGTTTTTCCATACTGTATTAAAGAAGGTTCCTCCTCCAGTTTGCTTGTAGAATTGCATATTCTTAAGACCACTCTTAAAAAGTAAATAGTGGGTAAATTAAAAATACAATTCTGTCAATGTAAAGGTTCGTTGTTTCTGCCACAGTGTAAAGTTTTCATTTTTTATTCATGTTATTTTTTGGCCACCTTATCTATTTCAGAATTAGTATCGCATAAAGTACTATTTTTATTCCTGTATCAATTTAATTTCTGGTGTTGTTTAGTGTCCTCGATTTGCTGTCATGTCGAGAAGTGGTCTGTGTCAATTGCACATTCTTTGAAATTTTTTTCCTTTCATACGGAGAAAATCACGTTGATATATAATGTCACCCAGGATTTCCTTTTTATTAACTACCTCAACGTCTACAATTTGTAAATATCTCATTTAATTTCTCATTTCCCCTTGTACTGTCCATTTGAAGAAAACCACGGTGTTTTCTATGCAACATGCCACCAATTTTATTTCACTTTTCTTTGCTATAGACTTGACTTACTTGACTTAGTTGCATAACCCTAGTTATCGGGTCCTCGCACATTCCCTTGATACAACTTCATTCCATTTTGCTCGGTCTTTGGCTTTACGTTCAATTGTCGGTAGAGGGATGCCAAGATCACATCGAATTTGGTCTGACCATTTCTTNGATTTCCTTTTTATTAACTACCTCAACGTCTACAATTTGTAAATATCTCATTTAATTTCTCATTTCCCCTTGTACTGTCCATTTGAAGAAAACCACGGTGTTTTCTATGCAACATGCCACCAATTTTATTTCACTTTTCTTTGCTATAGACTTGACTTACTTGACTTAGTTGCATAACCCTAGTTATCGGGTCCTCGCACATTCCCTTGATACAACTTCATTCCATTTTGCTCGGTCTTTGGCTTTACGTTCAATTGTCGGTAGAGGGATGCCAAGATCACATCGAATTTGGTCTGACCATTTCTTGTGTGGTCTTCCCCGTTTTCTTTTGCCTAGGAATTCTTCTTTATACGATTTTCTCACATGGCTGAAATCATCACGTCTATTCACATCTCCAAACCAGTTCATTCTACGTTTCTTGATCATGCCCAAGATGGTATCTTTTGCTCCCAATACTCTTCTAATATCAACCAGCCTAACGCGGGATTTTCCAACCATTGTTCTTAAGCAGTCGTTTTCAAAAACAAGTAGACTTCTTAAATTTTCAGCTTTTAGCGTCCAACATTCTGAGGCGTATATGGCAATGGGGATGATCAATGCCTTGAACAATCTCATTTTGATTGAGTTCTAGATTTCTCTTCTGGACCAGATGTTCGACTTCAATCTTCCAAAAGCACTGCTAGCTAGAGCAATTCCTCTTTGCTATAGTGTGGCACTAAAACACTATCTTCGCTTTCGTCCTTTGTTTTCAGCTTTTAAACTTCAGTAACCCATGACTCCCAGGTGATTTTGCTCTTTTACTTCATCCATTACGTCGTAAAATCGGTTCTTAACAGCTTTCGCTTTACACGCTTCAACGTTGGCTGATTATTACATTTTTAATTCTTCATTGGGTTCTGCATTAGTTAAATCGACTTATATCAGATATAACTAGCTATGTGACCCCTTACATTTTCTAACAATAAATATGGGGGTATGAAATTTCTAATTTCTCCTTCATTTTAGTGGCCACATTCATAAAACGTTCTGTTCAGTTTTGACGCCAAATTGTCTAGGTCTATCCTCGGCTAGGAAATAATATGGGATGTAACGGTTTTAAGGAACAGCTGCCTGTACAGTCTTTGTCCTCTGCAGAAACTACTTCTCACATACCTAAAACAAAACTATTCTTCACTTTAAGAGGCAGGGGTTTCTTTTTCTACCAAAACTCGTTCGCTACACTCTCACATCGCCCATCATAACAAGCTCTCTAATACATAACATACTTCTGGCTGCTATTACCTGATGTATAGTCGGGTTTACAGCCTTGTATACCCTCTGGTTCCTATTATCATATGAATTTTTTTATACAACTTATTACTACCTATGAGTGTGTTGCCCTTGTAAAATTTATTGCCAGTTTTGATTTAATTAAATCCAAGTGAATGATCCAAATCGCCCAACACGGAATGAAATCCCACAAGTATATACCAGAATTATCCCAAACTCCCTAACTGTAAGTGCTAGTTGTATTTTTATAGTTCTAAATGGTCCTCTTCAATTTTAACACATTTTTCTCTGCTAGTAAAGGTTGGGGGTGGATACCACGCAACTTACTTCCTTCTTTGGTCATCTGAAATTTTTCTTCGCTAACTTTTCCATCAATTGTTCCTTTTTTTGTAAATCCTTGAACCTACGGTAAAATTTAATTCTTAAGTAATACACATCTTATGCGTGTTATCAAAATAAAACTTTTTAAGAAATAGGGTTAAGAACATTTTGTTTTTTAAAAAATTCTTTCAGCCTTCAAAATAAATCGATCCTAATGTTCCTGTTCCTGTTTCAACTGCCCTTTTGGGTTTGAATCAAGACGTTTGAGGGGCTCTTTCACTTTTGAAACACTGTGGGGTTTTTTACATAAAAGAACACTGTACTGTTTTCTACAATTGGTTTTCCATAGCTATGCCATTACTAATAACAATCCCATAAAAAAACCATTCATAAAGGGTTTAACACTAAAGGAAGTCCGTTCCGAGTGTGTGGTAATCTCTATTATTTACAATATTCACTGTCAGATATCACGATATCTAAGGCAGATACAAATATTGGAAATAAAACAATCGAAGTTAATTAGATTTTTAAAAATCAGATTAACACAATAACATTGTCAAAAAATGCAAATTGTTAAAATTAGACTTCTTACTGTAATTGAATAATTGCTAAAAGGAACAAGTTTCGTTAAATTTGATACAAAGATATTTCCACCAATACTCTCTGTTTTGAAGGATTGCTTATCACGTGTGTACTTGATAAGATATTTTGATATTATTCCATTGGCCTTGAAAGGTTCCCTCCATTTAACAGTGATGGTGTGAGGTGATGTACTAAACAACTCTATTTCTCGAGGCTCTGTTGCGACTAAAATGGGAGGAATGATAAAGATCAAAACAAATGTTGTCAAAAAACCCAATGATATACTAGTTTTATCGGAGATCACGACATAAAAAAGTAGTGTGTCCAGTCTCAATAGATGCTGAACTACCTATCAAGATGTCTACCTCTGGTCATGTAGCCATTATATGAATAGCTAAATAAATAAATAAATATCTAAATAAATAAATAAGTAAATTTTTAAATAAATAAAAATATAAATAATAAATAATAAATGAACAACTCCCTCTGTCTCTGTCTGTCTGTCTCTATTTATAAACTACAATAAACTACAAATACCTTTAAATGCCTCCTCTACACATCATCCGAAGTACAACTGCACTGTATGCGTTAATTTTCTACAATATGATAAGAAATAATACTTGCGCGCAAAATAAATATTTCACCGACACTGTTTACAATATCATTGTCCGAATACAATTATTTTCACGAAACAGTATTATTGTGTATATGAGTCTGTTTTCTGTGACCATCACATTTTGAACATAATATAGAAGTCGGTCCTAGGAGCGAAATAAATTTGTAAAACTGATACAAGCGAGATTAGCTATACAACAATAATGCCATTGGTACTTTTTTGCCAGTAAATAAGAGCATGAAGGCATATGCACATTGACGTGTTATTCTTGTTGCAAAGAGGTTTCTCTGCTTTGAGTTTAGACCCACTGGTCGAAGGTATTGAGAAGGCTTGTGGTCCCAGGACGCATTTACGAGATTAATATATATATATTTGAACTCTGAAATTATGTAGTACTGATTAGTCGGGAGAAGGAGGAAACGACAAGGAAAGCGGATCTTCAGAGATGGGTGACTTAATACCTTATACGTAAATTACGATGCCTCGGTCTGATCTGTAAATTCCTGTATACTTTCTAGAGAGTAAGATACATCCAGCAGCCTTTGGACACTTGGGTTGGCATTACAATTAAAATAGTGTCAAATAATGCTACTTTTTGGCTACTTTTTGAAAAATGTCTACGCTAGTAATTACTTCTCACTTGTCCTGCCAGTCTTTCAGTTTATTTCTACATAACTACTAAACAAAATTGGGCTTCAAAATACAACTGGAACAACCACAATTCGTATCATAATCAAGGGGGGTTTTTCTGCCGTTATTTGCAATCTTTGTGCACAATTACTATATCCGGCCTTTGATGCTCTTTAAGAGTTGGTTTAGAATTTGAAGTCTCACAGTATTTTGACCCTGTTGTTTTCGACTGCTTTCACTAGTTTGCGGTTATACCACTTAACTTCTTCAACTAAGCAAATATTTGGCACAGTCAAATGTGCAAAATTGTAGAGAAACTATCGTATCTTTGTTTGTACTGTTTGTGCGCAAGTTTCCTGCATTCTGTAATCAAGTCACTGATCGATTCTCCTCTACATATGTTACCTACAACAATGTCTTCAAAATACCTTGGCAATCAAGAATTTTTCGTTCCATTTGGTTCCTTGGTGTTCTTCTTCCGCTACAAATATAAACTCTTCAGTTCCTTTCTTCAAAAATCCTTGCTTACCCACCCTCGTTTCTCTTACCGCCGACGTCTTCTGTTTCTCGCAGTAACCTCCCAGGAAGTTTATCTTTCAACGCATGCAAGAATGCTAAGGAGTCACCGTCTTTTATTGGAATATACAATCTGTTGACGCCACTCTCAGTGTGGTACTCTCTGTTCATTTTCATGATTTTTTGAGTTCTTCTGTCCGTAACGCCCTGTTCATCTTTAGTCTATTTTTGTATTCCATGTATATTTGAAAGAACAAAAAGAGGTTTCTGGCAGACAAAGATGGGCCGAGCACGGTCTGGGATCCGATTGTCAAAAACCAAATTTTGGTAGTGGTACTTGAACCAAGAAAAGCAAGTTTGTCAAAGGATATCAAAGTATTTCAATGCTTTTGCAGAACTTTTGACCCTATACCTATTAAAAAGAGGAAAATCGAATGTGGTCCAGCATAAAGTCGTCAAACAGTTCCACTTGTCAACAAAGTAGATCGTAAAAACGTTTACATATTAAATTAACCATTAGATTAAAGTAACCATTGATGATCATACAATCATCAGTGGTTACTATCACAGCAAGCGGAGAGCAAAGATTCAAAAACCAATACAAAATGACTCAATATTCCTTCAAAAGTATTTACCTCCTTCGTCTGTTTGAAAATGACCTTTTAGTGGCTCTGAGGAAACTGATCGAGTATTGACATACCAAATCATTACTGTATAATTGGTGAAGGGGTCAAGATCTATAAATATATATCCCGGTTTTTGTGTGGTATATGGATCCTTTTCTTTGCGGTCCTTCAAAGTGACCTTGTAATGTTGAAAAGCAAAGTCACTCTTCTCTTGGGGACCCGTCCAGTTTACCACGGCCTCTTTGGCTTTGCGCTCAGTCGTATGGAATGACTGGGGAGGACTGGCTTTTCCTAGAAAAAAAACACGTTGCTATTAGCGTAACCATATGTCTGTAAAATCTGGTTTAATAGCTTTATGATAAAAAATATTTATTTTACAATACTGCCAAAAGACTACATGGCGTTCCGCTGAATATTAATTAATAACTCAACCAATTGGGTAAAAAAGACTAATTTACTGATATGTACAAACTCGATGGTCGCTAAACACCATCCGCTCACTGATAGCCGTGCTGTCATTTCGTAGCCATCTCAATGAAGAGCGGCAGAGCATTACATTGGGTTGAGACCCACTGACTCTCCGACGGTGGTTTGATTTACTGGCATTGACGTCATAATGCACACGCGCAGCTGGCTTAAATCAATATTGTTTCTCCTGACCACCATTAGTCCAAATAAAGGAAAATGAGGAAATTGAAAAGTATTACAACTTGAAAAGAAATGTCGCAACCCTATTATGTTTAAAGCAGAATAAAGTAATCAGTAGTTGTAAGCGCACAGGGTTCTGCAAGCAAGAGGCTAAACTTCTAACTTAAAAAATTGAATGTAAATATCGGGGCAGAATGTGTGTTGAAGGAATATATTGGAAATGGGTTTTTTAGGAATATGCTTGTAACTGGGAAGAAGGTGATTTTGGTCAAGAACAATGGGTCTCACCGTTGGTGTACTATTTAGTTAATATCGGTCCCAGGAAAATTCTTTTATGGTGAAGATTATGATTACGATCATGATGACGATCATGATGACGATAATGACGACGACAATGATGATAATGGTTGTGATAAAGACGGGTATAATTGTATTTCATTTCAATTATCTGAAAAGACACATGAGAGATTTGCGAAATATTGAGTGAAATATTGAAATAGTTAGACGTATAAACGGAAGATGAAAACAGCACCTTTACTATGTGCCGCACAGTAATAGGGACTCGGCAAAAACTATACGTAGTGCAACTTAGCAAAACAATCTATTCCTTTCTGTGTGACACTGTTTGGCACGAAGGTAGGAAATGTGAAAAACTATATTTAAGAGAGTACTGGTCACTGGAATATGTGTAAGAAAAATGTATCGCCAAAGGCGGTGATTATGTCAATGCCGTAGAAAATAGGGAAGTAAAAGTATCATTTGATGTAAGGCTTGACCATGTCCCAGATTCAAGGAGACAATATTACTGTAGTTGTAACATTTTTTTCGCTTTTCTCTGACAAAAACTGGGAAGAAACACAAGGGCTAAGAAAAAAAAACAGAAAAATGTGGATAGAAAGGAATGCAGTGTAGTATATATGTAGCAAAGCAGAAATTGTCTGTGGTAAGACATGGCAGCACCATGAGGCAACCGATTTAAGCGGAGGTAAAAAAGCAAATATATTTAGTGCCCCAAAGTAATCACTGTCTGTAAATCAAAAGAAAATTACAAAAGCTGCATTATGCAGATGTACTGATAAAAAGGTGACTAAAGCCATCCGTTTAATGATGAAAATAAAACAGGATTATAAGAAAAATATACATTGAAAAACAGCGTACAAAGCGTGAAAAGTGTCAAAGGCCAATTCAGGGGTAAGGACAAACACCAAAAGAAGGATCAACAGTAAAAACAGATAATTTTAAACAATTGTACAATTTATCATAGCGTGAACTCTGGGAAACCCGAAAAAATAAAACTAAAAAAGAAAAATGCAGCAGCGGCAGCATCAGATCTAAAAAACTACATTAAAAACAGCTAGTGTAGAAGATCTTGAAATGGTGTTGAAATTGATGCAAGATATTACGAAGAGTGCTACAACATCAAATATACGGAAAACTACCCAATTAATACCTCTACAAAAAGACGAAGGAAATGCTCTAGATTGCAACTACTACAAAGGAATATAGGTCCTTGGGCTTTCTAAGAAACTATTTGAAAAAAATATTGAGAAACCCTTTAAAACAAATAGTAAACATTAAAAAGATATTTACCCTGAAGGAAAAACGCTTCATCACATTTTTGTTGGCTAGGAGAAGGCTTGGATAGGGTATCAAGATCTGTTATTTAATTGGCGTTACATAAACAATGAGCATGTTAATGGTTGGTAAAGTGTTACTGTTGTACGATAAGGCGATCGTGAAAATTCGATGGAAATGTGGTTATACTGATTAAGCTGGGTTGTTGGGATAAATCAAGAAACTGATTTAAATCTATTATTGTTTGCAATTTTCTTAGGGGAGATATCAAAATGTAAGAGTATTTATTTTACAAAATGTAATTTCCTATTGAATTAATTTTATCTGCGGGACATAAAGAGCAATTGAATGAATGATCAAATTGAAATAAATAAAAGTTGACGATAAAAAAAAAAGGTCTGCGAGTAAAATAAAAATGATGATTTCTGGTGAAACACCAGAATTTCTGGAGTGTGTGGAAAAAACGTAAAAGGAACGCGATCGTGTGCTTAATTTGTAGGTGTCATACGGGATGCAGTATGTCGCAGAAAAAAACACTTTTTAAAGTGTGAAAGTTGCAGTACCAATATAGCTCCTCCTACAATCTGGAACAGAAAAAAAAAAGATAATACGGATTTTAAGTCATTCTGTTATTTGAGTAACTTAGTATAAACTCAAGGTGGTTGAGAGGGTGCAGTGACAGAACGTATAAGATCGGCATGGTGTGAGTGGATGATTCAAGATGTAACACTTGTAAGAAGCCAAATGCCAATAAAAACTAGAGTATTTTTATACAAGTCAATTACAAACTTAACCCTTTTATGTGGTTTGGAAAACTGGCTATGGAAGGTTAAAGACTTAAGTCCAATAGAACGAATTGAAATGAGGACGCTACTTACGAAGGAAGTGTCATATCAAATGAAAAGATTGGGTCGAAAGTGAACAAATTTAGGAAATTACTGATGTCCACGATCGAAAAAGGACACTTGGAATAGGTAGACTGAGATGTGTTGGTCATATGCAACACATTGATGACAACAAATATATAAAACAAAGTTACAAATATGCACGCTGAAGGATAAAGAGAAAGAAGCCTCTCAAAAGATATAGGTCGACATTGTCAAGGTTGATTTGCGAGTGATCAATAAAACTTGAGCTGAAGCCAATAACAGGAATAGTTGACGTAAGAACTTGTAGCGAAACCCTTCACAAGGAAGGGCAAATGCCAAATATTAAACATGTTGTTGGTTTGTTTGGGACTGGACATGGTGTTTCTAAAGAAAGAGAAAGCAACCAACAATATCGACATTCAATATGATCGATTCACATAGGAGAAGTAGAGATAATTCATTTCCAGTTAGTACCGACTCTGATTTATATACAAAAAGAACTTATACATAGTCTTCAGTTCACCCTGGTTTTATCTAGCATACAATATTGCTTGGTTCTTATGAATATTTTGGCGTCTTGATCTAGCCACGTTCTGCTGAAAAAGATTTATACGAAAAAAAACGTAATTTTAATTAAGATAAATGGCAATTAAATTTTGACAAAGGTGGAAAAGAAAACGCGTTGATGAGCTCTATGACTACCTTTTATTCTACTTATGTGTATAAGCCTACACATACATCAAATACCGTATTTGTTGGAGAAGTGGAACCTCGTCTTGCTTACCTTTTATATCGGTTACTATTAAACTCCAGCTTGCTTTGCCGGTTTCATTTCGTCCGGGATAGTAGCTGGTACAACAAAAGGTCACCTGACAATTAAAAAGTCCCGATGATTGATGGTCCGATTTGTTGCAATTCTCTTTTTCTATATTCAGTTTCTGTGGGTCGCCAGTTATTGTTAAGATACTGGTAGTAATGCCTGTTAATGATCCATTAGAGGAGAGTTCCTTCTTTGCAAAAATACTGTTATTCTCAATTTTTGTACTACCTCTGAACCATTTAATAATTACTCCTGGTTGTCCTGAGACGTGACACGAAATACTTTTCGTAGTATTTCGTTTAACAACAATGTTTTGAGGTACTTTAACTGACGGGCGTCCGGCTAAAAAAAACAAAAAAGGTCCAGTCAGTCCAGCAAGGTACAATTTTTACATTTCTTTTTCCATACACTATAACTATATTCTAACTGAACATTAAAAACCTATATCAGACGTTAATTGTACTGAGACCGTACTGATTAATACATACCGAAAAGTTAAATTAAAAAAACCATTGAAATTACTCTTCATCCTGTAACAACTGAGACAAAATATTTTGCTTGAGACGCCTGTCCACAAATGTCAAAAACAAAAAAATTACTTCAGTAAACGTAGTTCCAGGGCTGCTTTTTCCCTACCTATTGTCCATAAAACTCCTGTCTCATAACCTTCTTCTCCACCTCTCGTTTTATTCTTTTAAAAAAAAGGATTATTATTATTAAAGGATATTATTGTTTACATCAATCACCAGTAGATTTACCTAAACTCTACTATTTCCGGCTGCAAAAGGTTCCATTAAATATTAACGTTAAAATTTTTGCTACTGTTGTGAGATTCTCCGTGAGCTGCCATCTTGATGTGGCATTGCCGCCGTCTTGATGCTCTGAAAGGTGGTATATGCGCAGGCGCGTATCGCTGCTGCCTGAATAAAACAGAAGTCTACACGCCCTGGTGTTGGCAAGACGTACTTTCCAGTGGACTTGAGGGAAGTGCATTATTCTATTTGATTATTTGTACAACTGTGTACGTTTAACTAGTGTACTACTTTGTACGTTAATTAGTTGTTTTACTGTGAACGAGCAGGGTTCGTTCGGTTAGTTTATTTGTACTTCTGTTTGATTATTTGTACAACTGTGTGCGTTTAACTAGTGTACTACTTTGTACGTTAATTAGTTGTTTTACTGTGAACGAGCAGGGTTCGTTCGGTTAGTTTATTTGTACTTCTGTTTGATTATTTGTACAACTGTGTGCGTTTAACTAGTGTACTACTGTGTACGTTAACTAGTTGTTTTACTGTGAACGAACAGGGCTCGTTTGGTTAGTTTATTGTACATTACCGTTGTACCAGTAGTTAGTAGTTTTAATCTGTTATTACTGCCGCTACGGAACTGTCTGATACAGTTTGAAGGTGGCGTTGGTGGTGACAAGGGGAGGTTGGACGTCACCTCAGTTAGTTATTTTATTGGTTTTTCTTTTTATTATTACGCATGCATTTAACGACAGCTACCAAATGTTTTATACTTAGACGACGAGTAAAATACATCATGCTGTGTTCATTAAAGATGAAAGAAAAAAAAATGCATACAATTCAAGTCTTACCCAAANTTCGGTTAGTTTATTGTACATTACCGTTGTACCAGTAGTTAGTAGTTTTAATCTGTTATTACTGCCGCTACGGAACTGTCTGATACAGTTTGAAGGTGGCGTTGGTGGTGACAAGGGGAGGTTGGACGTCACCTCAGTTAGTTATTTTATTGGTTTTTCTTTTTATTATTACGCATGCATTTAACGACAGCTACCAAATGTTTTATACTTAGACGACGAGTAAAATACATCATGCTGTGTTCATTAAAGATGAAAGAAAAAAAAAATGCATACAATTCAAGTCTTACCCAAATGGCATCCAAGCAGTTCCCAACGTAATCCTGCATCATTTCCAATGAAAGACTCGACTTGTAATCTTAAACACTTCGTATACAACGGTTGCGGCAGCCAAATAACTTCTGTAGAATACCTCCCAATATCTACAGCAAATATCTTCTAAAAAACAAGAGTAAAATCATTTGCTTCTACTTCTAAACTGGCAAGTAGTCAACTTTTCAAGTAATCATGTATAACTAGCAAATTTTGGCTGATTAGCTTTCAAATCATCAATCACAGTCTTTCTTCACGTTTCCAACGATTTTCGCTTAAGGTAAATGTTAAATGTCATTTCTCTTGCAAAGTTATGGCTTGCGAATTGTTAAACAATCGCTTTTCTTTAAAAAAACCCAAATACTACCTTTACCTAATATGTTATTACAATATGCTGTTATTCCTTAGTTACTGCTATACTCAAAAGTCCCTTCACGCAAACAATGGACCAAATCAAACGATAGCAAAATACTTGGCATATTGTCAACTCCAGAGAGAAGCTAGGATATCATGTATTTCAACCATGGATTATTTACATTATGTGTTGTTGCTACAAGAAAAGGCAAATAAGTCCAAAATACCTTGCCCTTTGTCCATTAGGAAAAGACCTTCGACTCAATTAAACATCAAGCTGTGTTTACAGCTCTGAAGAAACATGAAGCACCCTTAATTTACATCTCAGTACTCAGCATGCATACGAAGGAGAAACTGTGCAGATAGGAAAAGATTTACTAATCAGACAAGTTGAAATCTAGAAAGGTGTACAACAGATTGATACATTCTCACTTTTCTGTTCACTAAAGACTTAGAAGAGATTTCAAAAAGAAATGCTGCAGAAGCTGGTATAAATATGAACGGGAAATTCTAAACAACCTTAGATTTGCAGATGGTATAATTCCGGTTGCGAAGTGCAATGAAAAGTTAAAATTAATTATAAGTACGTTGAATCGGGAAGGAAAGAGAAATGAGATGAGGATAAAAAAAAGTAAAACAAAAGTTATGTACAACTCGACAAGCTGGACAATATGGAATAAAAATGGTTAGTGAGACTGTTGAGGCACTTTACGAATATGAATATTTAGGAAGACGAAAATTTTCACAAATGATATTACTTCAGCGATAGAAGAGCGAATCACAACAGGTTGGAGAAGATCTGAACAATACGTCCAGTTCTTAACGGAAAAAACTCCCATGATTATGATCGAAACGGAAGATCATAAATGCAGCCACTTTACCAACGATGACGTGTGGAGCAGAAATTTCGAGCTCAACCAAACGCCAAGAGAAGAAGCTAGCTGTGGCACACCAAACCATGGAAAGGTCACTGTCAAAAGACGAAATCTCGGCACCTGAAGAATCCAAAGGACGATAGACTGGTTATGTAGCCAGAATAACAAAACATTAGTTGAATGGACACCAGGATATATTAGATTCCAAGGACGACAAAATTTGGGACAGCGAGACGAAAATGAAGAGAAATACCCCCATTAACTAGATGCGTATAGCAAAAGACCGAGTTAAATAGAGACGTATGTTGCCGCCATCTCCGAGAAGTGGCATGTAAGGCTGCTGTTGCTACCGAAGATGATGGCGGTGGTGGTAGTGGTGATAATTATGACAATGGTGATGATGATGACAACGATGATGAAGATAAAAATAACAATTTGAACATTCTATTGACAATAAAAGGTTTTATTCTTATCTCCCTGTGTTGCTAAACATGTTTGTATTCTAAGCCTTTACATTTCACTTTGTTAAAAAAATTATCCTGTTTGTTGAGGAATGTTAAGTCTGCTCACAGTTTTGGCCTTCTATACAAATGACTATTGAGGTTCCAACATAAACGTATTCTGTCTCAGTGCAAAAGTGGTCTGTAACAAATATCCTATTTCTTTCCACTGACTTGCCAATCAATTACCTCACCTTAACCAAACGGGGATGTCCGGTAAGACCTGACATACCACACAATTGATTAAGCCCGGGACTAATAACGTGCATCACTAGTCAGAACAGAGAGTATTGTGATCTCTTTAGCTTAGAGGATTTGTTTTGGGGATTGTTTTCATTCCTATCTTGATGCTGGAGTTCACTCTTAATCGGGTCTGTCCTTACTGATTATGCATGTATAATCCTCACGAGATCACGTTCTGTATTAATAACAGATTATCATCATAAAGTCAGCATTTGGCAATGATGCCTGCTCTTGCTTACCTTATCCGACTAGTTGTCATAAGGGGTTTGTTGATTTTTCTATGATACTACAGAGTCATATTGATTACATAAGTTGATCAAACCCTTAACAATAATGATTAGCATTCAATTTTATATGCAAACACATACAATTACAAACCTCACTAATCAAGTAGCTTGCATTGACTTGCCTATTTTACAAAATTAAATGTTTTACTTACAAAGGTATTAAAATTCTAACAGTCCAGTGCGTGTCCATAGTTGGTTTCTACGACAGAATGTGTAGTATGTAGTTTGAAAGTTTACATTGGAACGTTTGATGGAAAGAAAGAGCTTATATTTGTTGTCGATGTTTAAAGCGTTGCACACCTCACTGAAAGTAATAGAACATTGACCGAATATACCTAAAGTGCTAATGAAAAGATTTACACGGTAACTCTTGAAAAATTGAAATGTAAATCACGAATCAAAGGACGACGTTATTCATACTAGCGAGAAGAATTTCTAGCCAACTTTGTTTCATTCTCTACAGTCAATTCAAGTATATTTAACTGTTTTAAGAAGTAACTCAGAGCAAATAAGATCATAAGGAAACTCCAGTTAAAATACATGGCAATAGGACTCCAGAGAAATCGGCGTGGACGGAACATCCTTCAAGAGATCTGTGAACTACTAAAAACTGTAATGCTGACTTGTGTCTATAAGTATCTCGAACTTCCTGAAGGTACGTTTTACAACCGGCGACAACAAAAGGGTTTCTGGTTCAAAGCAGAAGGAGCAATAAGATAGACTGAATTATTATTATAATATTTTATTTCAATGTATACACGTGTCCGATAACAAGTTGTTATTGTCTCTCTCACCTCCAACTTTATCCAGAGAGAAATGCATTGCATACAGTATATTCACGGTTCTAAGACACTCATATTACAAATTACTATTGCCAATGTGCTGAGAAAATCCACCTTACAGCTGAAGACAGATCAAAAGTTCTGAGGAGCCTGCTCGTTACAGTTCAAAACTTTGACAGCTTTTTTGAAGGTTTCATCGCGGCGGCAAAAGTAAGTCATAAATAAATTAAATAGAAATTAAATATTCAAAAAATAAAACTAAAAGATAAAAAGGTGACTCGTCATGCAGTGGTAGATAGACCTTGAAGGGGAAGAAATCGAAATTTACCTTTGACTGTTTGTGTTTTCTATACTCATACAGTTTTCCTTTCTTCGTATATCTATAGTATAAAGAGAAACTTTTTACAGCTGATGGATAACCCCCTGCGCCTTGTATAATTATTCCACTGATAGTGTTTACTTGTGATAAACAAATCTCAATCCATTCTTTTGTGGCATCTTGTTTCTGTCCTTCTTCACATTTATCTGTACTTCTACATGACGTCCAGGATTTTTGGGGACAATTAAGGCGTGAAAATTTCGGCAATCTGTCGGTATTAAGTGAAGATGAAGCCTCGATGTCCTCGTCTTTCACTATTCCTGACTCTAAGCCAAGTTTTTCACCACATTCTAGAAAGAGTTAAAAAGTTATTCAGGATGAAAAAGGTACCATGTAATCAATAACCTTTCCTTGTCAGTAAGTGTTTACAGTGTCAAGTTTCAACTTTTCACATTATACTCCTTCAATTAATAATTCCATCGAAATGGAAGATATGAGCTGGCTCCTAGATTAAAAATTATTACCCAATAAGTGTTGTCGTGTGGTATGTGTGTTTGTTTATGTGTATGTGTGTGCGCGTATGTGTGTGCGTGTGTGTGTTGTCACTGCAAATTGTCCATAAAAGTATAAATAAAAATCAACGTACCCAAACTTAAAATTGTTTTTATTTCTCAGTGAAGCCCTGGTAATTCTATGCCTCGAAAGGTGATTGCTGCTGAGAAAACCTCAGCAGCAATCGGGTCTGTCCTTACTGATTATGCATGTATAATCCTCACGAGGCCACGTTCTGTATTAATAACAGATTATCATCATAAAGTCAGCATTTGGCANAATTGTCCATAAAAGTATAAATAAAAATCAACGTACCCAAACTTAAAATTGTTTTTATTTCTCAGTGAAGCCCTGGTAATTCTATGCCTCGAAAGGTGATTGCTGCTGAGAAAACCTCAGCAGCAATCGGGTCTGTCCTTACTGATTATGCATGTATAATCCTCACGAGGCCACGTTCTGTATTAATAACAGATTATCATCATAAAGTCAGCATTTGGCAATGATGCCTGCTCTTACTTACCTTATCCGACTAGTTGTCATAAGGGGTTTGTTGGGTTTTCTATGAAACTACAGTCATTTTGATTACATGTTTATGTGAATGTGTGTGCGCGTATGTGTGTGCGCGTATGTGTGTGTGCGTGTGTGTTGTCACTGCAAATTGTCCATAAAAGTATAAATAAAAATATACGTTCCCAAACTTAAAATTATTTTTATTTCTCATGAAGCCCTGGTAATTCTATGCTTCGAAAGGTGATTGCTCCTGA
The DNA here is from genome assembly GCA_003991215.1 of Morbakka virulenta. Lineage (NCBI taxonomy): Eukaryota > Metazoa > Cnidaria > Cubozoa > Carybdeida > Carukiidae > Morbakka > Morbakka virulenta. Next base: position 3,118,448 of record RDPX01000047.1, on the reverse strand, counting down.
GAAAACCTCAGCTGTAAATCAGTACTGTGGCAAAACTACCCGCAAGAGCTGTAAATTTGAAAATTTTTTGTTTGAAGTTAAAATTCTCAAAACCTTTCGATTTATTTTTCGTCTTTGTTACTTACTAAAGTCTTCAATTTATATCTAATCTACAAAGCCTCTTTTGGGTGCAAGGATTATGGTGTTTAAAAAGTTGGGCAAACAAAATTGTAACTATAAAACCCAGCTGGTAAAAGGTATTTCATATTTAAGTGTAATACTGCATAATTCTTGAAAGAAAAATAAAAACAACCAATACGTCTTCAATGTCACAAAACCCTTTTTCTACTTTACAGTAATGTGAACTTCCTATTTAAATAGAAATCCTGGCTCTGATCACAATGCATATAACGTATAAAGGATTCGTCTCTGTGATTAAAGAAAAATGACGTACGAAGTAATTTCCCATTGTTAAAATATAGGTGTCTCGGCGAACGCATGCGTAAGCTTTTCATACCAAAAAATAACAATAAACTTCCAAAGAAAATACATAAAAACAAATAAAAACCCGGCTTTTTGTTAATGTCTTCAATGAAGCTGAAAAATCTTACCTCGAGTACATCCATACAAATCTATCCTCAGACATATTTTCGTTTTGAAATCTTTGGGCAAAATTCTAACTGCATTTGATTTGATTTCATGAGGAAACCAGAAATTAGTTATGACGTCTCTGCTTCCAACTGTTTCAAAATACTAAAAAATGAAGATTCCACTGAAAAAGGTAAACTGACAACGCCAATCCTCGTAAACACGTAAAAACCTCACTGTCAAATAAGATAATAGAAAAGAAACATGACTTTTGCAGCGGCTATTATACGGGCTATATTCGAAAACCCTCATGCTCTATTATTATAAGTTCCCTACGGTAGTCTGCTGCCTGCCAAGAAATGCAATAGTAATTCCATGCATTATTAACTATCAGTTAAAGGTCATATATATATATATATATATATATATATATATATATATCAAGGTGAAAAACGTGTTCATAAGATGACGATATCCATAATTACTAAAGGATAAAGAAGCCGCATCGTCACTGATTCCTTCTCAGTTGATGTAAAGCTCTTCTGTTATAGAAATTGCAATGTTTTAGACTTTGAATGGTAAAGGTATGGTTGCAAAACTGTTGGGAAATTACATTTCAACTGATGTTGTAATCAATGTCACTTTCATTCAAAAACCAAACATCAATATCACACATAGTTCGAAGTGTTTGTGTGTATGTGTAGGTTTTCAAATTTCTTCCCGGAGGTATGTTTATTAGATGGTACTGCCATGTCAATGAGTCGACAGGTTTTGCTGTTCGTGTTTTTAGCAACAACGTCAATGCGACTGAGTTCAATGGTCAAGTCGGTCCAAATGCTGCAATTCCATAAGACGCTTACTGCACCTGTTTCAGTGAGAGATACTGGATGGTGGTTATATAAATTATCTTCAGTCTACTTGCCAAGATGGTTGTATATCTTCAAATAAATGTACTGGCCAATCCTGTTATGTTTGTTGTTGTATTTATTCCGTGCGAGGACAAAGGATCTTGTTGTTTTAATGAGTTTGCAAGTGTTCCTATAAGTACAAATTTTTTGCATGTATAATATGCATTCCATTATTAGGCGTCACAATGAAAAAAACCCAAAAAACCCAAAGTAGCACAACACAGACCAATATGGAATGTAATTGTGGTAAAACCCAGAACTGCCCGTTGGAAGGAAAATGCCTTAATTCCAACTTTGTTCACAAAGCCGTGGTCTCCTCTGACGGGATGCAGGATAAACCATATATTGGGGTGATGAAAAATGAATTCAAAACATCTTGTGGAATTCACAAACGATCTTTTAACAACAAACGTTCTGCACATAGCACAGGTTCGTAGAAATACGCAAGGGAAGAAAAGGACACGGGTAAATACTTTTTCATAATATGGTCTATTTCAAAGCATGCATGCGTGTACAAGAGCGGTCCGAAAGTATGCAACTTGTATTTAGCTGAAAAGATCACAATTTTGAATGCAGACAAAATCAGTCATTTAAACAAGCACAATGAAGTATTAAACAAATGTAGGCATTCAAATGTATTATACTATCAACTTTAAGCCACCATAAATAGAGCTAACCAGGCAGCTGTAGTTAATCGGATGATGGCATTGCTACATGCGTAAAACTTAAACAACTTTAGTTGCCCTAAGCCTTTTAATATTTAAATATTTAATAAAGCTCGACCTACAAATGTGTTGAGCAGTTTTAATTTTAGAGTATTGACTAATATTTTTACACAAATATATATATAATAACCTGCAGACAAATAAACACTTACATTGTTTGCGTCTCCATTTTTGACGGTTACCAACTGATCCTGTTTTTTGTATTGTACTTGGAACTTTTTAATCCATTCATCCTTTTCTGGATTACCTTGCAAAGCTATTCCACGTATGATAAAAACACGGCCTAAATTTACTTGTAGCCACGAGGTACCTGTTCCGTCAACACACCAGGGCATCGCAGAGCCAAGGCTCGCTGTGGGTATTGGTATGTCTTGCGATAAGTTTGACGTTAAATTGTAGCCCGGTACATCTGATCCTAATCTGAGGCCAAGCGATTCTGTAGCATCTACAAACAAAGGTAATACCATGAGAAAGAATAAACGCTTAGGTCAATAGCAAATGGTTTTTCATCTCAATATTGGGGGAAGGGGGGCAAATACTGAAACCTATAGCTAAGACTTGACTTTACCTTACCAACCAATTTCACATTTCTACATCTACTTCATTTCTTTACTGCACAGGGCACACAGAAATATGTGCCCCTAAACAAACCCCAACGTTGTCATACGTTTAATTTCACCTTTAAGCCCAAGGTCAACCCTTTTATTCACTTCCTGATACAGTAAAGGATTTGGACAACGGCATCATTTTTCGATTGGGGGAATTCATACCTCTGAGGATAACCAAACCTAAGGATGAAAAAACTATACTTTACTTAAAAATTAAACTTTAAATAAAACTTGCTTACTCAGTGTCCACATCAAGAACAAAAATATTATGAGCCTCTTGATGTCTTCTGTAGTTAGTTTACCGATGGGTCCACTACAGCCTATCTATTTGATACTGTATTATATTTAAAGTAAGAAATTTAAACTCTTACTAAAGCTGTGTCAGTTCGAGTTAATTTTTCTCAAACATATACACTAATTATAATTTTAAGATTACTTTTCGACATCTTATAATTACAGTTAGGCATCAGTTTTAGGCAAAGCATGGCGAAATGTACGGAGTCTGTTGTAAAATTGTATTTATATAAATTGCAAAGTCATTCAAACAACAATCTTGACCTTACAAATAACATAGACTAGTCCTATTCCAGGGCTACTCCCAAATACCTACTAATATAAATTTTGAAATTCTGATAATAGCAAAACACTAAAAGAGCAAAGCAGAAACTCACTACAGGGAGGTTATTACTCTAACTATTAATAGTACTCTAACTGTAACTATTACTATAACTATTACTATTACTCTAACTATTACTATACTTTACTATACTATACCATACTATTACATTATAAAATTATATTATATCAAACTATACTATATTATATTATTTTATATTATAAAATATATAACTTCTTGATGGAAGCAAATTTTTAATAGGTAAGTACAAGGCGTGATAAACCTCTTTAGTTTTCAGTTTACATACATTGTGGGCATCCGTAAAATTCCAATCTTCCACAAGAATCTTTACTAACAGGAACAAGCCTGATCTGTAAATGTTTCGCCGATATACCGTTTGTATAAAAGTGCTTGAATAGTACTCCAAGATTATTTTGATTTCCAGTTTCGTAAGTCTACATCAAGAAAGATTAAAATATAAATTTGCGAGTTGACTATTTTACCTTACAATTAAGACACTAATAGTTTCTCGATAGACGCCTTGCATAGTTTAATTTGCCAGAAATGTGTTATCTTCATTTACATCAACCCATTCCTTTGTATTCTGAAATATCTAGGGTTCCTGATCTTGGGATAAGGAATTATTTATTTGCTACCATCACAGTTCCCTAAACATTGCATAGATAAAAATAACGCAAATATATATGGCACCATACATCTTAATACAGGATGTCCTTCTCGGTATGACTATTTCCTCTCGTGCTCAGAAAAATACAACTTCTCTCGCTTTCTTATTTGGGAGGGGTTGGGGGACGTTGTATGTCATTTATGGCACATTTTGGCAAATTTGTGTTATATTCAGACCCTGCCATGATTAATATTCATACTGATGGTTGCCATTTTGAGCATAAACAACATAAAATACAAAATATTTCTTAGTATTCGGAGTTGGCCTTAAAATTGGGAGCATTTTTGCTTTCCTGAAAGGGCCAGTCCTATTTTCCAGGTTTAGTCACTACATTCATTATGATTGTACACCATAGCCAGTCTTCTGAATCATTATCGGATCCCCAAACACAATTTTGCACACCTGAAGGTGCATCAAATTGCTACCTTCACATTTGCTTCAGCTTCAAACTACAACCGATACAAAAATACCAAAAGAAATGAAGACAATCTTAGTGGTTCCCATCACATTTGATATTGTAATTGCAAAGAAAATTGCAACTCGGGTAGAGAAACCTTAAATGGAAAGATATCCATCAGATGCAAAGCAAAATTACCTTACAAGTGTCGTATTAAAAATAATCTTGACCTCACTTACTTTATCATTATTTGCTGTGTTTTCTTTAACCTCAAAATAGTTTTTACCATCGTAGCTGTAAGAAAGCGTAAATTCCTTCCAATAGTTTTCCCCCCAGTATCCATCACCTTGTGTTAAAATACTTCTAATTAAAACAATGGATCTAAAGTCGACAGTAAATATTCCAGGGCTTTCCTTCGAACACCAACAAAACTCGCCGTTCAGTCTTGCTTTATCTTTTTCCCTGCTATCATATTTAACAGAGCCAATTAAACTGCTGTCAGGTATCGTCCTTTGCTCCATGCCAAGTGGCTGTAAGCAATCTAAAATGAAAATGTAATGACAAATTGAAACTGATTTCATGCGGTACTATTTTGATGCTTGTTAAATTTTTCGAACCATCCTTATAAAGAAAGTAGTTTACGTAAAACAATAAAATAGATCTTTTTGACGTTGGGAACAAAATTATCAAATCAAATGTCAAGTAGAAACGTAGTGTAAAGTAAAATCAGTTTCAAGTAGTAATAACTTTCTTGAATGATGATTCGATATTTTAAAACGTTTTTCATCAGTAAAACTATAAGCTATGCAATGATTCAAACTGACGCATTTTACTGCTGATTTTGTCAAAAGAAACTTTATCTACGTAAAATCCCAATGAAGAGGCATCTCTATGGCAATAGATTTCTTTTACGTTATCAAAAAGCAAAATAAGTATATACTAAAACTCTTTAGAAACAATGCATTCAAGCCATCTTGACAATAGTATTCTACCATAGTATATGTGTCTTCCCAATTGAGAGAGTTGTCACTGCTATTTTGTTTTGTTCATGAGAAGAAACAAGACATACTAAAAACGGTCAAATATTTTCTGTTTCCAGTCTTTCGACCACCGTTAGTGGCGAAATGGATGATTCTGTGAAGAACTTTAATAAGATCTTCATGGGTAAGTTTCAGTAAAGAGTGATGAGAACAAAAGGAAATCTATTTCCAGCCTTTTGTTACATGTTTAGACCCTTAGGTTTACTAACAAAGGTTTGAGGTCCTTTATGACCCAAAATCTCTTGAAGTTTTTGTAAAAAAAACCTTTAAAGTGAAAACTTTAAGCTTGCTTGAAGATTCTCTTTAAGATCTTAGAAATTTTACTGAAGGATTGTAATGCCTCTTCGATATATATATATATATACATGAATGCCCAGAATGGCATTTCGTTTTATGGCAAAAACAGCAGAGGATACTATTCCAGTGTGCTTTATGTCTTGAAAGAAATGCATAACCATAACATGTTTTTCCTAATATAGCAAGGTTTGCCAAAAGTTCAAAAAGTCGATTTTGTAGAAGGAAAATTTATCGTCAACCGGAATTGCACCTCTGCAGTAAAGAGTAGCGGCTACCACAAGATCATACGCAAACAAAACATAGATCAGTTGAAAGAAACCTTTAGGAAAAAACATAACAGGCCATGTTCCCGCTACAAGATACAAAGTTTGATCACTACTATGCGCAAAATGATACAAACCGAAGGCTCTAAACAAAAAACACACAAAAAGAAAAAAGAAATAAAAAAGAAATAAATGCTGGTCTTCATCAAATGTGAGGCGCGAAACGGCACCAGAAAAATTGTGCATCACGATGTTTTCGAGATCCATAAACTGGCAGCTAATCAATTATTACATAGATCAGAGAGACGTCTAGAGTACTGCAATATTAAAATGTCGGCTGATTAAGCTCCAAAAGTAGTCAGCAAGTTTGGGATGGGTAGGATCGTAAAAAATGGTCCTGGCTGGAAGGATTCATTTGGCTTTAGGAGACTAAAGCCAAAAGAATTCTTCGAGCAGGTACGACAATTTTGAATAATGATTTACTGAAAAAGGCTAAATGTATTATTATTTCTTCAGCAATTTGTTGAAAAATACTTCATAAGATTCATGAAGGAAATTTGTGTTGGAAAACGCATATGGGAGACCAGACAAACTGTATGCTGGGGAGGTATACAAAGTCATGTCAGTCAACATATTCATCTAGGCATGTATTTCGTAGTATTTTCAAGATCAAAAGCTCTTCTGATTCTACTCTTTATTCCAAATCAATCCTCGTACAATGTTGATTCCAATATACTTCAGTATCTAAATATGCATAACATTATAATCGTTGGCCATTACGTCCTGCAGAAAATGTCAAAATGGATGACAGATGGAAGAATAGTATGGAGACAAGCGGCATGTTATGGACTAAATAAATGTGCAGAAGTGATCTTTAGAGACGCTAAGATGGTGAATGGAGAAGGATCGACAGTACTGTAAGAAAGGATAAAAACACTAGATCTAAGTAAAAAAGCCTACATCTTCTTAGGAAATGAACAAGGTGATAAAATAGATGTGAAAATGGTTATGGAAAGAGTAAAGAAAGAGGAACGAAAGAGGGCAAGACAACTGGTGAAACAAATGATAAATATCTCGTGCAAGCCATTAATGCGGGTGGATGTATAATAACTACAAAAAACTATTTCAAAGCAAGTAATTAAATACATCAAAGTCTCTTCTGCAAAAAAATACTAGATATTTTGGTCTTTGTTAAAGGATCACAGTTCAAATCACACAGGTATGGTTAATCTCTTTAACAATGCGGGTTCAAGTAGTGGTAGGTATCCACATAACACTTGTTTAGCAAAGAGAGCGCTTGAAACTGTGTGAACACGTTAACAATTGTCACTGTTAAAGGAAAACCACCATCAAACCTTCATAGCGCTTCAAAATACTTCTATTAACTGGGGTAGGTTCCTCGCCGAGCTATTGTACTGAGTCTTTTTTTTTGCGATAATTATCGTACAAACAGGTTGACAGTCAAATCAATGCTTATACATATTGCATTGATTCGTATACAAGTTTCCCAACCAGACAGTAGCATGATCCAATGAACATGACCAACTATTTTCCACTTAGACTTTACCAGCGTGCAGCGATAGCGAGTGATTTTGTGATGCGAGAGAATGTGACGTGGTCATGTGATACAAAATGTTCTTGTATAAGATCCCATTTGCTTGTGACCTCTTGGGTTTTTATAAGAACATTATTTTGCCACGTATTTAGTATTTTGTACATTTCACTGCTTCTTTTAACTATGCACAGTTATGACGATGGGAACTCCGTTGTGATACAGAAAAGAAAGTTTTTCAAACACAGTACTCTTGCTGAACTAAACAAACAGATTAAAGGCAGCCTGTCAAGCTATGGCTTAGTGTTAAAGCCATCCGCCTTGCAATATATAGATTTGAAAGAATGCAACACTGGCATTGGAGTACTGGTCTACCTACACCCATGTGTGAGTGGGGTCACTTGCCTTCAATTTCTCTACGTTATAACCTGACAATGGTATGAAGTCCAGCCACGTAATTTGGAAATTACAGACCCACATCCGGATTTATCTATGTATGACTGTAGATTCAAACAATCGTCTAACATTTGATGACTGGCTCGAATCTACATTCTATGGGGCTACAATTTTTTTTGAACCCTCTAATTATTGCAAACCTAATACCAAATAAAAAATTTCTGACATACTTGCACTACCCATCTGGTTTGTATGAAACACTAGAGATTCTCCTTAAAACACCGTCCATCTATTGCTAGGTACCACTGACTAGTCAGACATAGTAATGCTTATTGATAAAAAATATCTTTAAAATTCTTTCTAACTTTGAAACTCAGTAAGGGATGACCAATTTAGTATCCAGTATTACATGTTACCGAAAATTTTCTTAGTACTTCTCTTGATTTGTTATTTATTGATTCGCCCTTCCCACAACTTGAGTCTGATTTTTAAAAAATTCAATAGGCTTTTTCTAACACAGAGAAAAAATATCCATAGTTTTTTTCTGCAACTCACCATGGTCTTTCCACTTGCTTACTACACATACGTGGTCTGTGGATGCAAAAATGTTGCTCTGTTTACATCCAACTATACATTTGTCTACAGTAAGCACACCAATGAACTAGAATAAACTTTCTGGTTAAATAATATGGTTGTTTGCGAGTGTTTTTATCGCGACACCGTCCCTATGACAACTGTCAGCCACAACAAGAAAGCTGCTCACTTCCAAGATACAGCCCAATTAAACTTATCTACAGTTCCCAACTTTTCTTTGAAATATTAGACGAACAATGAAGAACAGAAATTCGATGAAGGACTTGCGACTGCATTGTGGGCTCTGCTTTCCATTTCAAACAATTTTTGTTTTCTGTAGGTCCAAAGTCACTTTTGAAAAAGTATGTGAAAGTTTGTTTTATACTCTCTTACAACCCATCCATTTCTTTGAAGATGCCTCTTAGTCCTCTACCTTCAATTCTGTGCGAACAAGGCAATCCTCCTATTATTTTTTTCTAAAGGCAAATTTATCTCATCTGTGTCCTTATGTACATGCAGTCACGTCAAAGTTAAGGTAGTTTACATTGGAAACTAACTTCAGTAAGAGACAACATGTTACAGTGCGGAGCAAATCTGGGGAATTGGGGGTGGGGGGTGGGTGAAGACATGGACATCCTCCAACAGACATCCCGTGGAGATAAGTTTTTGTTAACTCTGGAAGTACTCCATATTCGGGACCTCAGACCATCAATCAATACAAAGGACGAATACAGAAGCAGGGAATTAATTATTAACTTGTAGTCAGCTGTTATAGTAGTTATTGACCTCTTAAGACCTGTATTCATATTTGTGTTTATTCCCATTGATTGTCATGTACATTATCTCATTAAGATAGTAAAACGAAATTTTGTTTTTGTGTTATTTACAGATAAAATGCTGAAGATGTGTGTAAATACATCAAATTAATAAAAACAACAACAAGAAAATGACCTCTTCGTTGGCTTCAATTTTTGAATACCTTCATAATGTTTTAAGTTCGACAATGAACTTAAAGAATTCAATTTTTGTCTCAGGTGGGGTGGCACTAAAATGCGCCTTAGTGTTTAATGAAATTTTCAGCCAAGAATAGTTTTTTGCCCGTTCCTGTTACAACATAAAAATGTGCCCTTCCAAAAGAAGTTTGAAAATGTGCCTGAAGACCGTCCCATTATACCAGTACTCCATGAAGTAGATGTAACTTTTTCTAATGCCGAAGTATGTCCTTTTTCGTTTCAGCCTCACTTTACTTGTATCCTGGCACAGAAATGTTGGACCTCGCCAATCTCGAAATGGTTTGTGTACAGTAGGTTGGATTCCACGTCGATATAAAAGTTGCATTCGTTTTCATCAAAACTCCAGGTAACGTATTAACCATGGTCGTTTATCTTTACGCCAAGAAAGTAAATCTTATTAGTTAAAAAAAACCTCTTCTTAAATTCATAAAACGACAATGTATTTGTGGCTGATACAGACAGTTTCCTTCAACAATGAGAATTTGCCATACTCGAAAGGTAATTCTTCTTAAAATATGTTTACGCTGAAAGTAGAGGAGGCTGACATTCTGGGAAATAATGGAATGCAACTGAATCTGCACACAGTTTTTACCCCTCCTATATTTGTGAGCTATAAAAACCAAGTGATCCCACCTCCTAACTTCTTCTAAGATTGTTTAATTTGTCATTATGATACAATGCCAATATTATTCTTTAAACTTTTTTCCAGCCAGTTAAGGTTCGGGGGCCGTATTTTTTTTCATCACTTTAAATACATTTTTTAAAGATACCCTACGTTAAGAAAATGGTTTCGCCTGTTTTGCGTTTATGTGTTCATAAGAACATTATAGCTCTTCAGTACTATCAACAACCTGCATGCATATAGTATATGAACTATTTTAACTGAATCACTTTTGAGTACTCCCTTCATGGTAAAGTAAAAACCCCAAACAGGCCTGTTTTTACAAGGAAAATATTTGACTCCTTGTATTTCATCCAATTTTTCCTCCGGATTATACACCTTTTTTGTTAAAAGAAATCTTAATTAACTCCAAATATTCTTCGATTTGAGCTAAAATATGTTCAAGTGTTAACACTTCAAAATAACTTTTATTCATTGGCATTAACCAGAGCACGAAGGAATACACCTTTCCCGAGATTTTCTTCTGCTGCGTGAAAACGAGGCTGAACTTGCGAGAGAAAAAAATCAAAATAAACTATTTCAGCATGGAGGACGCACAGAATCTTATAAAGTTACTCCTGAAAAATGTTGATGAGAAAATCAATATTGTTGTTATGAAAGAAGAAAAGAAATTGAAGTGGGGAAAAGATCTTTTAAACCTGCCATTGTTTACAATAAAAGAGATAGAAAAGCATCGTTTAAAGAGTGGTAAAAGAGGAAAGTCGATAGTAAAAACAATGAACAGGGGCAGAAAATTCAAGGAAGAGGGATATGTTCTGAGAAAAGCTTTGTTCACGAGATTAACAAAACGCTTTTTTTATGTTAAGGGACAATGCAAAGCTAGTATGAAAAGAGAAGTTAGAAGTATGACAGTTGGTTTGAGAAAAGACAATGGAG
>RDPX01000047.1:3083303-3100441 GCA_003991215.1 Morbakka virulenta | reverse complement strand
TCATTCTGATTGCTTTTGTTACATTTGTGGTGAATACAAAACTGTAGACAGTGGAAAGTCTACAACAGACTTTGTACGAAAACCATATTATGCATAATTTGGAATAAAGCTAGCAGACCAACAAAAACCATAGGCTACTCATGTTGTGATGAGCGTTTGAGACAATGGACAAGTGGAACCAGACGGTCAATAGGATTTGGGATACTAATGGTTTGGAGGGAGCCTACAAATCATGTTGACGACTGTTACGTCTGTTTAATAAATGTGACAGGGGTACATAAAAACAAGCGAAAATCTTTGTGCTACAAAGGTTTTCCGTCAGCAATTCGACCAGTAGCTCATAGTGTTAATATTTCTATTCCTGAGTTTAATTGAGTTGCCTGATCCCTCTACTGATGAGCATTCAGACAAGGAGCAACATGATTACAAAGAACTTATTGAAATTGATGATGATGATGACGAGCACTTTGCATGCTCTTCCACACCAATACTATTTGATCAGCAGAGTCTGAGTGACTTGATAAGGGACCTCAGTTTATCCAAGGAATCTTCTGAAGTATTGGCATCACGGCTAAAAGATAGAAATCTTTTACAGCATGGTACTAAAATCACTTTTTATAGAACACGTGATAAAAAGTTTGTACCGTTTTTTTACGATCAACTTAAATTTGTTTTCTGTAAAGATATTCGTGGTGTACTGATGAAATTAGGTGTTACGGAATACTCTCCTGCTGATTAGAGGTTATTTATTAACAGTTCGAAAAGAAGCCTGAAATGTGTTCTTCTGCATATTACTAATGTTTATCAATCAATACCGATTGGTAATTGTACAACCCTTAAAGAAAAATATGATACAAGAAAAATTGTATTGCAGCAGACCAAATATAACAACCACCAATGGGTGATATGTATAGATTTAAAGATGGTGAACTTCTTGCTTGGGCAACAAAGTGGTCACACGAAGTATCCATGCTTTCTTTGTTATTGGGCAAGTAGAGATAAAGCAAATCACTGGACTAAAAAGTACTGGCCAGTAAGAGATCGACCTAATGTTGGGGAAAAGAATGTTTGGTACCACGTCATAAAATAGTGTTTTCTTCTCTGCATCTAAAACTGGGGCTTATGAAACAATTTGTTAACGCACTGGATAAATATGGTGATTGTTTTCAGCATATTTGTGGGAGTTTTCCAAGCCCAAGTAATGAAAAGCTAAAAGCTGGTATATTTGATGGTCCCCAAATTTGACAGTTGATCTCCTCCTCATGGTTGGACTGGGGCCTTGCAGCGGCGGAGGGGCTTGCGTGCCTCAATGACCCGGAGAGCTATGCCGGCGGGAGTTTACTCCTGGCAGGTCCAACCAAGCCGAACAGGTCAATGGGGTGAGGCCAGACGAACTACCAGTCCTCCTAAGCCATGGGTTAAATGGTAGGAGGATGAGCTGCCCGTTAGGTGCAGTATGCAGGGCCCACCGGCGTGTGGACACGTCCCGATGCTCACCAAAACTCACCCAGGAATGAGTTAAAAACCCCTCGCTACCTTGCGAATAGGTAGAGTCTACCAAAGGCTAGATGCACCGCTTACAACAGTGCTGCCGTCAGGCTTTTCCAGCCGGGTTAAAGAACGGCAAAAGTTTTCTAAAATGAATCTCGGCACTAATCAAAATTCGAACAGAGCTAGGGCGTCCCCCACAAGCGAGCCCCTGAGTGCTGTGAGAAGAGGTCAAGGGGTATCGTAAAAGTCCTGATTGCGACTAAAGAAGCTAGGGAAACAATGCAAAATCAGAATAGGAAGCTGGAATGTAGGGAGCATGACAGGGAAAGGTAGATGCAATGAAAAGGAGAAGAATTGACACACTGCGTTTAAGTAATGAAGTAGAAGGGAGACAGAGCAAGGGAGATAGGAGAAGGTTTCAAGTTGATATACTACGGGAAAGAAACGAGAAGGAATGGAGTTGGCATCATTCTGAGTTCAGAGATGAAGGAGAATGTTATAGAGGTCAAAAGTGTGAGCGGGCGTGTCATCGGTGTGAAATTAATGCTGGAAGAGTGAATGGTGAATATCATCAGCGTTTATGGACCCCAAACTGGCTGTAGTGAAGAAGAGAAAGGGCAGCTCTTTGACGAATTAGAAGCGTTGGTGAGAGGAGTTCCTCGGGTGAAAGTTGTAGTAATTGAAGCAGATCTAAATGGTCATGTGGGTGTGGACAGAGGAAATTTTGAGAGACATCAAGGCCAGTTCGGTTATAGTGAAAGGTATGAGGGAGGTCAGAGAATAGCGGAAGCAGCTGAGTCTTTGATTTTGATGATCGCAAACACCTGGTCCGAGAAGGGACCAGAACACCTGGTCTGAGAAGAGACCAGAACACCTGGTCTGAGAAGAGACCAGAACACCTGGTCTGAGAAGAGACCAGAACACCTGGTGTCTTCTCAGACCACCTCGATTACTTCCTGAAAAGAAGAGTGAACAAGCGACTGGTTCAGGACTGTAAAGTAATACCCGGCGAAGCAGTAGTCACCCAACATCGGCTACTGGTTGTGGATATGTTGATGACGAAGACGCGGAAGAAGCAAACAAGGAGGAAGAGTAAGATCCAGGTATGGAAGCTTGCGGATGCAAATACAAGTAGCGATTTCAGAGAACGTGTTATCGAAAAGAAAAGGAAGGTGGAAGCAGCTGACAATGCAGAAGCCTCGTGGGATGCCATGAAAACCATTTTGCTGGAAGAACCTGTGAGAGCATGCAATGGAAAGAAGCTATTGAAACCCACAGAAAGAAACACTTGGTGGTGGTCTAAAGATGTTCAAGCTGCTGAAAAGAAAAAAAGAAGCATTTACGCGAATGATAGCAGATGGAAGAATTGAAGCTGTTCAGGAATACAAGAAATATAAGCGAGAAGCAAAGAGAGCAGTTGCTACAACGAAAGCACGTAGTAGTGAACAGTGGTACAAAGAGCTAGACACAAAGAAGGGCCAGGAAAAGATCTTCTGAATTGCTAAGGCAAAAGACAAAGCAAAGAATGACAAGGGAGACGTTGCAGTCATCAAGGATGAAGAAGGAAAGGTACTGACAGAGGGAAGTGAGATAAGAAACAGATGGGCTGAATATTTCATACAGCTTTTGAACATCAAGAACCATAGGGAAGAATTGGAAGAAGTGGAAGAAGTTGAAGGACCGGAACTTGACATCAGCGAGGAAGGGATGAAAGAGGCTTTGAGTCAAATGAAAAGAGGAAAAGCTGCCGGACCATCAGAGATAACAGCCTAGATGTTGCTAGCACCCGAGCAGGAGGGCATAGAGTGGCTCACAGAACTACAAACGACTGGAAAAAGAGCACCAATATACCAATTTATAAAGGAAAGGGAAGCGTCATGGAGTGTGGTAACTATAGAGGGATCAAGCTGTTGGAGCATGGGATAAAGGTCTATGAGTGAGTGTTGGCCAGAAGACTAAGGAAGATTGTTGACATTGATAAAATGCAGTTTGGATTCATGCCAGGGAAGGGAACGACGGGTGCCATCTTTGTGGTGCGGCAAAGAAAAGAGAAGATGATGGAAGGAAACAGCGTACTTTACACTGCTTTCATCTACCTGGAGAAAGCTTACGATCGAGTCCCCAGGAAGCTGGTATATTGGTGCTTAAGGAAGAGAGGAGTGACGGAGAAGATCCTTCGGGTGGTCCAGAGCCTGTAGGAGGGAGGACAAACCACTGTCCAGTATAGTACAGGAGAGTCGACGTCGTTCCTCATCGAGGTTGGCCTTCACCAGGGCTCTGCCCTTGGCCCATTCTTGTTTGCAGTAGTCATAGATACCATCACCAGCTAGGTAAGGGAAGGAGTGCCAGATGAGCTGCTCTACACTGATGATATCGCCATATCAGCATCTTCGGAAGAGGAATTGCAAGGGACGTTACGGAGATGGCAGGAGGAACTTGAAAGCAAGAGCTTGAAAGTAAACAGCAGGAAAACGGAAGTACTGGCATCAGCGAAAGGAGAAGTCAGAGTGTAGGTGAAAGATCAGCATGACCAGGAAATCAAACAAGTCCAAACGTTTAGTTACCTAGGGTTGGTGATCAGCTCAAGTGGAGGTAGTAGTGAAGATGTACAAAGCAGGGTGAAAAGGGCATGGGAGAAATGGAGAGAAGTCAGTGGGGTCGTTTGTGACAAAAGAATGTCAGTTAAACTTATGGTCAAGATCTACAAGAAAATTCGACAGTTGATGAGAGATCAAACATTTTGAGACTCTTTGAATGCAGTGGAGTTAGCTGCATGGTTATCATTTGTAGAGATTGTTAAGAACTTCCTTACAAAACTATAGATGCTGACAACTACAAAGAAAATGTAAACAACACGCTTCAAGAGTTCAGGATTTTTGGTATAAACATGAGCATCAAAGAACATTTTCTTCACAGCAACCCAGATCGATTTTCGGAAAACCTCCGTGATGTTAGCGATGAACAAAGCGAGCGATTCCACAAAAACATAAAGGAAGTAGAGGAGAGATACCAAGGAAGATGGGACATAAAAATAATGGCAGATTATTGCTGGAATTTGAAACGTGAATGCCTGATTCAGAACATTGACGAAAATCTCGAAAACGCAAATTTTAACCACATTAAAAACAATATTTTGGACATTCAATATCAACAATGACCTCTTTTCTCTTATGTAAAACTTGAGCCTATTTGATGTAACAAAAACCAATATTTCAACAACCTCTTCAGATTTTGTTGTCCGTATGATACTCAATTTCTGCTGATCAAGAAATAATATTTTTTCCAAATTGGGGTACCCTGTAAAAGAAAAACTAGAGCTAATGGTAAAAAATGGATAAGATATACAGACTAAGCAACCTCAAATTACGTAAAAACAGTTGAAACATTTCTGACCCTACATTAAAAAGCTTTTTTGTGTGGACCTGTGTAGTTGTTACTTGCTGAAGTTCGTTAGCTAAAATGTATGCTTATTGTGAAGCACTAAATCTAATATTTAACGTAATAAATAACAGCAAAGGGAGTAGATAACAATTCTTTTTCAACCGCGTATCTCAAAAACTTGACCTGATTCGACAAAATAAGTATGCTTTTCGGATTTTGCATAGCAAACTACCCTAGAATCAGTTATCACATGCCAGACCATTAAAACTTCGCAGACGAGTCCTATCAAAGCAGTAATTAAGTTATTTTGACATTAACATATAACATTCGCTAATGGTAAACCCTGCAATCCTCACCCAAGTCAAACAAGAGATAGAGACCTCAGGGCGCTGACTGCAGATCAACCAAACTGGAAAGCATTGACCATTTCTAAATGTTCGTAACGATGAACTACTAAAACTGTTTTATGACAGTAAAAAATAGGAATAAAAATACAATGCTTCAAGGCTCAATCTATTTTGGATTTATTAACCTACCATATGGGCAGCCAAGAATTTCTACTCTCATGCAGATTCCCGTCTCCCATCCGTTTGGCAAAATTCTCAAATAACGTATTTCCAGTGACGGCAAAAACCAATTGACAACAATTTCATTGTGACTGGGGTTCCCTTTAAATATCTGAAAAGGGCAAAGATGTTCAAATCTGATTAGTCCAAAGTGTTAACACAGTAAGAATGATACATAACGTAGACCGATTACATGTCAAGCAAAGTAGAAACACGTGTCGTAATCGACCACATATTTCTTCAAACAATTTCCCAATCTGGCAATCCTTCAATTCTTAAAGTCACTACCCTGTTTTTGGAACTTGGGTGCACTCTTAACATCTGCCACAAAATCTTCGAATGCCATGGTATTTGACATGTCAACAACACTGTACATCAGACACAGGATTTTCTTTCCAGTCCTTTTCCTTTCAGATATTCGTATCCAGCTTTGCTCGACAGTCCTTTCCAATAATGGTTCTTAGACCACATACGGTTATCATAGGTCTAACAGGAAATTAACCCAAAACTGTCAACTGCTANGTGCAGCTTACTATTGTTGGTGAAAGGTTTATCGACCAATCTCAGAGATAGCTTAGCTACATTTGTAATAAAAAGAGGATTGATCCAAGTATGTTTCTCTGTCTGTTTTTCTTCTTTCGCTTGTTTTTTGATACATGCATTAATATAACTAAAAAAAGGAATTTTTTCAAGGCATCTCCATCCTCTTCGGTTTCATTTAAAACTTTTTCATTGGCGTAGTTACCTTAAATTCGTTCCGATATATATATCAGAAATTCAGCAACGATACTCAGAGTAAGAGGGCTTACACAGGCCACCACTATCTTGCGGATAATAATAATAATACCCTTATTTTCCAGAAAAATGATTTTTGATAGCAACTCTTCTGATTTTTAAGAATATACGATGTTAACTACAGTCATAATTAATGTAATGGTACCCACGGTTTTCAGACTTAAGGATGAGGCAGTGTTGGCATGAACAAGAGGTTCGTACCTTGACTAACTGCCGCTCGTAAGTATGCTTTTAAATGCTTTTAAGCTGAAGAACTGCTTTCACTCTAAGCACTTGTTGCCGTAATGAGAGATATTATTTTTACTAATTTAATACCTTCCATGATCAAGAGCTTACTAAGGTCAGCATTCATTGCAAGTTTCATTCATTAACAAACCATATAAATACGAAAAAAAGGAACAAAGTAGAGTTATTATCAACATTGTTACGAGAATGTTTTAAGGTTGTCTGGAGAACCGCTGTTCTAAGTTTTTTAAATTGCATTTTAAATTTTTTTAAAGTCCTCACACGAAACCTACAACAGATTTGTCAAGAGAGGAAAAGTAAAAAAAAACCTCTCTGTCACAACAGAACTATTTTATACCATTATGAACATTTGACATAAGCTATATTACTTCTGGGATCTCAATCGATTTCTTTTTGTAAGTAATGATAATTTAACAATAATTTTTATAGCTTGATTTACTTATGTCAACTCTGTATACTGGGTACTCTATTCTGCGAGGCCATTTCATTAGCCCGCATATCCGTAACAATAGTAATAAATATTATTAAAAAAACTTGAATAATTGAGAACTCTACAAAAGCATTAACATCGTTGGATCACGATCAACACTCTTCAACAAAACACAGGGGAAAATAAGGTATTTCAACACAAACTACATAAAAATTAATCGATTACCCGACGTTGCGTTACTGTTTATTAAGTATTTCCAACTTTGCAGTAGCTGGTGCAAAGATTTCGGCACCTTTCATTCACATTATGTAAAATTTTGTAATATAATATCTAAAAAAACTGTTGATTGAATCTAATGCCATAAACTAGAGGAATCTTGAAAGATTCATCGTCCAAATTGTGCCGCCATGTACAATCTATTAAACACATAGCTCCCTGTTGTTGTTGTTGTTGTTGTTGTTTTGTTATATTAGATTTCCCTCTTCACTTATTTCCAGTAAGCACTATCTTTTTTTCTTATCAATTTCTTCCTGATGTACAAGGATATACCATTTTTCTTGTACATATATATAGTAATAGTAGTAAAGTATACCAGTGTTCACTAAGAGTGCTCAATGTTTTCAGAGCGTTTATAAATCGAGTATAGTATACAAAATAACTAGATTTTATCCTATACTATTAATACTAATAAAATTGTAAATAAAATTATCACTTAGCACTATGCCAATTTATTTCGTTTTTGTCTTTCCTATTTTATTTCTTCCTTTTTGACTTGTAATTGTTATTTTATCTTTTCTCTTTTCTTCCTTGTTTTGTTTTCTCCTTTAATCAATATTCTTTGCACTTCTACAAGTTCTTCAATTTAATCATCAATGAAGATTTGCGCCAGTGATATAATTTCCTCCAACTTACACTTCATGTTATTATCTTTATAACGAGGTACATCCTCTGTGTATTCCATCTGTGGCGATTTTCCTAAAAGTCACACTCTTGGTTCAACTACATTTCTTCTTGAACATTCTGAACTTTATGCACTCAGCCCTTATCATGTTTTAGCCGTAAGCTTTTTCTGAGCTACGTTTCGAGAGACACTTCCCCCAACTAGGTACGGTGTTTCTATAGCCAGCTGTTTTGTTTGTTGTGTTTCTTTCTTTAGTGCTGAAAGTCATATTTCTGGAAGGGTGTAGGATATATGGCTTCACTTACACATTTGTTCCGCTTCACTGACCTCCCTACCAACGCTACACAATTTATTAACATTTACGGTGATGAAATTTATCTGTGCTCTGATTTTATTAACAATTTTTTACCTTTAAAATGTTTCTAATATATATTACGGAACTCCCAGGGGATCTTCAGCTTGTTAAGAAATAAATCAAGAACTGACAGTCACTGTTTTGCGTCCTGTATCTTTGGGTCAATGTATAGGCAAAGGAACACCTCAAAATTCACCCTTGTGTAGAAACATGCCAAGTCTGGCTTGGTGCGCCGGCATTTTTCCTTCAGATCCTTACCGGACACGGAAAAGAGTCTAACGATTCGTTTCTCTGTAGGTAAAACAACCCAGCACTTGTCACATCAAAGCTATGTTCCCAGGCTTCCTAACCTCAAAGTGCCTGGCTTTAAAATTCTCTTCCGTTTTATTAAATTTCTCCTTATCTCCTGTTTCCTGATCTACATTGAATAGATTCCCTTGAACTTAAATTAAACATAAAACAATACATTAAAAATAAACATAACAAAAAGCTAAAACCCTGACCAAAATAAAGCAGTTTTCCTCAAACCGAATGCGTAAGTGAAATCACTCGAACATCTGTTATTTTCCTTTCGACTGCTCCCTTAAAGGTTCGCCACCGAGAGGCTGCGCTATGTAAAAATATCTGTTTTCTTTATTTACCAACTAGTTAATTACTAATATTTTTTAAAAATATAGATACTTAGGGGATATTTAAATAAAAAATGTAACATAAACAACAAAACATCACTTATAGCCTTTATAGTATTCTTTACTGTCTTGCAGAAACAACGAGAACACTGTGGGTAAGTTGCAATCCATTAATGAATCTGGTGGGATGCAGACAGAGAGCCTCCACGTGGCGCATCCTAGAAACTGAATTATCAGGCCAATACTCTGTACCTATTTTGACAAGTCACAGTCCTAACTCCACTACATTCACACTGACATGAGACAATCAGCCCAGAGTCATCAACATGGGTTCTGTTCAGGACCGGCCCTGGCTGTCGCCTCCTTCGCTATCGAAGGTTACACAGATGATAACGGTCAAGTCCTTGCGCAAAACGCTCAAACTTATGATCTGCTCTGCCTGCAGGAAACGCACATCAGGCCCGACAACCGCCGACCAGCTATTGCTGAAATGAAACTGATTGTCGACACCCAAAGTGCGCCTCAGCAATGTTCTGCAAGCCCACACTCCGGATTGAGAAAATCCATACCTCAAAATCCCCAGAAAATGTCGAACTGATTACAGTCAAACTGAGATAGATCACCATCACATCCATTTATAAGCCTTCCAACAGCGAATTCAAGTGGAGAAGGACCCCCACTAAGCTTGAGAGCAAATATTCTATCGTCATTATAAATTTCAATTCTCACAGCCCTCTCTGGGGCTAGAATGATGTAAATGAGAGCGGTACCCTTATCGAAACGTGGATGCATGTCATGAACGTCTACTTAATCCATGATGCTAAACTCCAAAGATCTTTCATCAGTGGTAGATGGGGAAGGGGGTACAACCCAGACCTATGTTCTGTGTCATCTCCTATAGCACACAATTGTGAGAAGGAGGTCCTCGCGTCACAACATCGACCGATAGCTGTTAAAATCAAGTCAGCTATCACAACATCACACCATTCTTTCAGGTGCCGTTTCAACCTCAAAAAGCCAATTGGAGTCTCTTTGCTGAGAAACTAGACACCTTTCTAAGGAACATTACACCTACTCCGTCCAATTATACAAAATTTACTAAAGCCCTGAAGAATGCCGCTCGGGCCTCTATACCATACGGCTGCAGGAAGAGGTACATTGCTGGCCTAACGGACGAGACCGCAATCCTGCTCTCCGAATACGAAGCGAAATTTCAGGGCAATCCATTCTCAGATGAGACAATCCATCTAGGAGAATTCCTCCTGGAAGCTGTAGGGGCAGAGAGACTGAGGTCGTGGCAGACTCTAATAGAAAACACGAACATCTCAATCACCACCAAGATGGCATTGACCACCATCAAGAAACTAAACGGAGACAAAACAAGCCCTCCCACAATCACCAACGTCACGCCAAACCAGGTCGTACGCCAGATCGTGCAAAATGGGAAAAGCAGTGCCCGGAGGGACCCCATGGGCAGACACAACGCTACAGTACTACCAGAAAGCAAAAACCTGTCTTACACAACCCGACCTGTGAGCGCACATGAACGGAAAGTTGCCTTTAAACAACAGAAGACCGGCAAAGTCCCCGGCCCTAACGACATCCTAATGGAGAGGTTGTTGCATCTTGGAGCTGGAGCTAAGTCCTGGCTACTGAAGTTTTACATCAACTGTCTGAGCACCGCCAAAATCATAAATCTCAGGAGAAGAGCCAAAGTGGTCGCAGTACTGAAATCAGACAAGGACCCAGCCTCCCCCAATAGCTGCAAACCCATCTCCTTGTTCTGCATCACCTACAAGCTATTTGAACTGATCCTGCTACATCGACCTAGTCCCCTGATCCAGGAGAACCTCATCAGTGACCCGGCAGGATTCCAGCCTGGGAGATCATGAGCCGACCAACTGCTCAGGCTCAGACTCAGGCTCACGCAGCATATCGAAGATGGGTTTCAGGACAAGCGAATTACAAGAGCCGTGTTCGTCGATCTCACTGCAGGTTATGACACAATCCAACATACAGCCGATCCGCAAGATCGTCCAGCTTACACAGGACACCCATTTCTGCCGAGTAATCAGAAGCTTGCTGGAGAACCGGTGGTTATACGTGACACTGAACGAACAAAAGAAGAAATGGTATCTCCAGAAAAACGGTCTTCCCCAAGGCAGCGTTTTGGCCCCTATATTGTTCAACATCTTCACCAATGATCAGCCCAAACCTGCCTACTGCTTTATTTACGCAGATGACCTGTGTTTGACAACTCAACAGCGCGATTTCCTTTCAACTGAAAAAATCCTTGAATTCGCTCTCGAACAGATGTCAACCTGTTGCAGGGAAAATCATCTCAAGCCAAACACTGTTAAGACACAAATCTGTTCCTTTCACCTCAAGAACGACTTCGCTGATCACAAACTCAACATCAAGTGGGATGGACAGAACATCCAGAATGAGAAACGTCCAGTGTACCTCGGAATGATACTAGATCGGTCACTCACCTTCAAGGAGCACATTACCAGGCTGAAGAAAAAAAGTGCATACGAGGAATAAATTGATACGCCAGCTAACGAGTTCCAAGTGAGGTACAGACCCCGCAACAGCAAGGGTATCTGTCCCTGAACTCTGCTTTTCCGCTGGAGAATATGCGTGCTCCACTTGGTCCCGATCCAGCACCAAACGAACCTTGCCGTATCGCTGCAGGATGTATAAAGTCCACTCCCATCAACAGCATCTATACTCCAGTTGGAAGCACCTAATTAGCTGGCCAACTACCCTAAACTGCCAACCAGAGGACTTCCACGAACCAACACCAGCTGCTGTCTACACCCCCAAACATTGGTCAAACCAACTGTGATTGTCAAGGACACAATGAAGAATAATGAATCTTCTGATGAGACCTTTGGTGTATGGACAAAAGATGCAATGGGAAACATTAAGAATGTGAAAAGTGGAACAATTTTAGTATCAACAAAATCTGACAGGGTAACCTATTCCGCAAAAAAGATAAAAGTATCTTACCGAANTGACACAATCCAACATACAGCCGATCCACAAGATCGTCCAGCTTACACAGGACACCCATTTCTGCCGAGTAATCAGAAGCTTGCTGGAGAACCGGTGGTTATACGTGACACTGAACGAACAAAAGAAGAAATGGTATCTCCAGAAAAACGGTCTTCCCCAAGGCAGCGTTTTGGCCCCTATATTGTTCAACATCTTCACCAATGATCAGCCCAAACCTGCCTACTGCTTTATTTACGCAGATGACCTGTGTTTGACAACTCAACAGCGCGATTTCCTTTCAACTGAAAAAATCCTTGAATTCGCTCTCGAACAGATGTCAACCTGTTGCAGGGAAAATCATCTCAAGCCAAACACTGTTAAGACACAAATCTGTTCCTTTCACCTCAAGAACGACTTCGCTGATCACAAACTCAACATCAAGTGGGATGGACAGAACATCCAGAATGAGAAACGTCCAGTGTACCTGGGAATGATACTAGATCGGTCACTCACCTTCAAGGAGCACATTACCAGGCTGAAGAAAAAAAGTGCATACGAGGAATAAATTGATACGCCAGCTAACGAGTTCCAAGTGAGGTACAGACCCCGCAACAGCAAGGGTATCTGTCCCTGAACTCTGCTTTTCCGCTGGAGAATATGCGTGCTCCACTTGGTCCCGATCCAGCACCAAACGAACCTTGCCGTATCGCTGCAGGATGTATAAAGTCCACTCCCATCAACAGCATCTATACTCCAGTTGGAATCGCCCCACCAGACATCCGCCGCAGAGTAGAGAGCATAGACCAACGCCGGAGACAGGAGATTGGTATCAAGAATTCCGTGTTCCATTACAAAAAGCTTAGAAAGCGCCCTTCATATCGCAATAGTTTTCTAGATTCTGAAACCCCTCTCGACGTGCCTAAATGTGCGAAACGGTAAAAAATGATGTGGTGAGAGCGATGGGATGCCTTGGGTGACAAGGGACGAACCTGGTAGCACCTAATTAGCTGGCCAACTACCCTAAACTGCCAACCAGAGGACTTCCACGAACCAACACCAGCTGCTGTCTACACCCCCAAACATTGGTCAAACCAACTGTGATTGTCAAGGACACAATGAAGAATAATGAATCTTCTGAGGAGACCTTTGGTGTATGGACAAAAGATGCAATGGGAAACATTAAGAATGTGAAAAGTGGAACAATTTTAGTATCAACAAAATCTGACAGGGTAACCTATTCCGCAAAAAAGATAAAAGTATCTTACCGAAAGCTTGAAGAAAATAAAGTCGTGAATATTTCAGTGTACAAGAGATGAACTATCCTGTTGGCTCTGATGATAGTGCCTCTGTAGATAGCTTGTAAGAAACTGAGAAAGAGGCAATTTCAGAGCTTCATACTAAGCAAAGTCATTAAAGATCAACACACGTAGATACGTCTGCGTTTATGTCTGAATGATGCTCTGAAAGGCCTCGAGTCGTGTCTGTTGCTTCTCAACCAAACATAACTCCTCTCTGGCAGGCTGGAGCCGCCAAACCTGTAATTCAAAAGATAGGAGCTGATCCGCGTCGTGTAGGTAAGCTTTATTTAACTGCTGACAAAGCTCAATAATCAGTACCAAGTGTTATCGCTAAAGATATTTGAGGAAAGTCTATCATTCAACACTTTACTGAAATGGCAAGAAAATCTCAACGTTCACGAACAGGAATGGCAACGAAAACAATTGCCAGTGTTAGTTGTAAATAAAAATAGCGTATGGTCAATGTGGCTGCCTAGAACATCATGTTAAAGTCATGTCATCAGATGACACCAATACTGAGCAAAATTACAGGTATCTACATTCAGG
Organism: Morbakka virulenta; assembly: GCA_003991215.1. Taxonomy (NCBI): domain Eukaryota; kingdom Metazoa; phylum Cnidaria; class Cubozoa; order Carybdeida; family Carukiidae; genus Morbakka; species Morbakka virulenta. The sequence continues at coordinate 3,086,806 of RDPX01000047.1, read as the reverse complement.
GAAATGGAAATAGTCAGTTGTCAACTTATACCATGACAGAACACCACTGGCAAACACTGACACGTTCCAGCTGTGTCACCATTCGATCAAAACTGGACCATTCCCTTTTGTACTTTGGATTTTTCAATCATGTTGGAGGTAATCCTGGGCCACATGTTCGACGGACTTAAATTGAACAAATTAGTCTTAGGAAGTAACTTTGTTTCAAAGATTCCAAAAAGACCTATTGGGGGTAACGTTGTATATCCCATTGTGACGTACGCTGTGAAATATCGTTCTGTGCAATGACAGAAAGATTAGAACAATAAGCTCAAGAAATAGGGAGAGGTAATGAGCTGTGAACAATTCAAAAAGAAATTGCGTTGGAAGAACAATATGGAGACCAAGTATCGGGAAACTTTTCCATACTGGGAGACAATATCTATAGAATTTTACAACTTAGAGACCTTAAATCGAGAGAAAATAGCCAGAGACTGCGGCAAAGCCCTGTTAGAGACAAAGGTGATAACGTTTTATATTTCTTTTTGCTTGTGTATTCATTTGCTTCACTGAAACTTGGATGAATTTGTTTATGTTAGCAAAAGTTTGCATTTCATTTTGTTTATAGCATCTGTTCACGACTTTGTGTAAGCGTGGTAGGAAAGCGTGAAGTGATGTTTAACTTATATCAATTAATTTCATAAGATTTGTTGGATTCTATCTTAATTTACCACAATGGAAATGCATATTGCATGTAAAAGATTAAAGTTTTGACTACAATTAACATTTCAACTGCTTTTTTCTGAAAAAAAGATTTTTAACACAATCCGAACAACTACTTTATACTGTAGAGAGGCTACATGTCAAAAGCACAACCTTGCCAGAACGTCCTTGATTATGATACCACAAAACAAGAAATACTTTGCAGACCTGAGGCCATGCACAAATCAAGCTTAATGTCATATCATTTTGTTCCATTATCCATTAAAATATTTACTCTTTACACTTATTTCGACAGCTGCGTCATATGACAGGCTGCTTCAATTGTCCCTTGGTTTAATTTCTGCTTATACTAGACTCTGCTTAACTGATGACGCTCTCAGCTCTACCTTTTCGGTTAGTGCTGTAAAAGCCTCTGATAGAAATTTGTGGCATCTTTTCCAAGAATTAGTTGTTTGTGCGTTGTTTTGCAAAAGGGAGCGTCGTTTCTTTGCAGCTGAGTTAAAGCCGAATTATTAGAATGCAGTGAAAAAGAGACCCCAGAAAAATATCTGGTCACATTATTGAGCATAATTCTCTCACCTTATGCTGCTATGCTATTGTCTCAGGCACTTTTTTATGGCTTTCTCTGAGTCCTTTCCTGAGGTTTCTTAAAGGGGAATTTCTAAGAGGTATTTAAGAGACGCCCTGGGGGTTTAGGAAGGGTTTTGTAAGATTACGACATTCAACGCGACCGTTGTCATTCTTGTTGACCTTGTCACTTCAAAACACAACTTTTGACGAAATTCATCCATTAACGAAAAGGTCCATTTGTTTGTAGATCGTATTTTTACCCAGTTGACGATAACGTTACTTTTCAATTCAATTTTCAAAAGCCTCAGTCGTATTCTTCTAACTATTTAATGCACTTAATTGGATTTCAAATTAATCGTAATTTTTTTATATTAAAAAGAATAAACATTTAGCACAAAGTTATGCATTCTTCACTACTTTTACTCTCGATATGAGCTGCGAAGACCTCATGTTTCAGTTACTCGGGTATACATCTGAGAATTTCCATCTCCTTGTTTTTATCAATCCATCCTGCCCACTAACCTTTATTAGACCATTTTGTTAAAGAACCGCCTGAATATAAACCAACCATGACAACCAAACTGTTTAAATGCCTTACTGTGCAAGTTAATCATAGATTAGTCGATTAATTCCATATTATAATTTACTTTGATTTCTCTTTCCAATACCAATTTTACTGTAATTTCAGCCAAGCACTGATCAATGATTGTAAGAAATTTTTAAACGATCGAATACATTTTTCATAGGCTGATCATTATGATACGATAATTTTTGTGGAGATGTTTTATGACAGTAAAGACCACTGTCAAGAGCACAATCATCTATCATCTGTTTGAATTTCCAGTCAGGTTTAATAATGATAGTTCGCATAATCTCCTTGAGTTATTTATCGAAAAATAACATGGTATGCGTAATGCAAGAAAGATGGTGGTAATTACCTATACATGATTATATACAGTGATCGGCTCACTTTGAAGAGTTATCTTATGCACTGTAATTCCCTGTCAAATAGCTCTAAGACTTTTTAATTTGGCAACCTAACAAATTACATTGAAAAATTGCACCACAGGAGTTCTCCTCTTCAACGATTTCATAAAATATTTTAGCACAGAAAAATAAATCTGCAATAAACAACAAACGCATATTTCTGCAAATACAAGAGTCAACTATATACCAGACATACTGCTAATGGGCAGAGGACTATCTACTGATTCTCTAAACTTTAAATATTCCGGTCTTCTGCAGGGGGAGCAAATTATAAAAGCAATTCCCTGAAATAGTTTTAAAAAATCTAAAGTGCATCTAAACTGTCTTTCACGATTTTACTAAAATGTATATACATTTACCCTTTCTGTTCCACTTAACATGAATTTCGCAAGTTTTGAAGTAGATGTTCCATACTCTATCTTATAAGACGAAACCACTGCAGACGTTTTAGCATCACCCTGAGTTGCCAATCCGGTGATTGTCATCACTTTTCCAAAGTCAAATTGCAAATACTCTCCCACACGAAAACTGGACGAGCACCACGCACTGTTGCCATTCAGTCGTCCCATTGAAGCAGTAAACCCAAGTTTGTTTGAAGACGATGAAGGTACAATAAATGTTGGCATTACTTCACCATTCTCAAATCCAAGACCAGATGAGCAAACTAAATGAGAGAAAAGACGTTGCTGTTAATAATGTCCGACTTCCCGTCAAAAAAATGGTATAGTCGGCCCTACAAATTTTGTCCTCGATAGACATCTCTGGTCAGGCTTTACTATAAAGTTCTCTCCGAGGAACAGAAAATAATTCCCCCGAGAATTGACTATTACCACAGAATGATGGCGGGTTTAATACTACACATATATGTAATAGTTAAAGTGGAGAGAGGTGAGTGGCGTAGTATGTGACAAAAGAATGGCAATGAAGCTCAAGGCAAAGATATACAAAAGCGTGATTGGACCTGTACTTCTATATGGCTTGGAGGTGGTGGCTCTAAGGATGGCGGATTACCAAATTTTGGAAAGCACTGAGATGTGAATGCTTAGATGGATGTGTGGAATCTCCCTACATGAGCATAGAACGAATGAGGACATCAAGCAACTTGTGAAGGTGGCAAATATTAAGGGCAAAGCCAGCGAAGCCAGGCTCAGGTGGCATGGGTATGTCATGAGGAGAGATCCAGGAGAGGTGCTGAAAGATGTATGGGAAGCTCCGGTAACTGGAAGGAGAAGAGACAGGCTAAA
>RDPX01000047.1:3073303-3080803 GCA_003991215.1 Morbakka virulenta | reverse complement strand
ACGGTCTGGTGATTTTACGTAATTCTAACGGCCCATCCACTGATAGGATGAGAAAAGATATTATCCGGATCTTCAAAGGTATTTATCTGCAAATAGAAATAGCCACTGGACTTCGTTCTGTCAACTTCCTCGATATAACTATGGGCCTACCTACGAACTCATTTAGTCCGTGGAAGAAACCCAATGACTGCCTTCTCTATGTAAATAAATCTTCAAACCACCCTAAACAGATCCTTAATCAACTACCGAAATCGATTTCCAACAGATTTTCACAAAACTCATCAAACGAAGCAATTTATAACGAATCAAAAACCGTCTATGAAGTACATTGAAAAAAGTGGATACCAGAATACCAAGCTAAATTACCAACCACACCTGGCACACATCAGAAGGAGAAATCGTCCAAGAAACATGATATGGTTTAACCCAACATTTAGCAAAAATCTGTCTACCAACGTCGCACGCATATTTCTGAACCTAGATGATAAACATTTATTTACATACTTATAATCCATTCTATTTACAAACGCCATCCTAGTACTACATGATATAATGGTCTCCTATCACTCACTATTCCTTGCTCGTTAACATGCTTCGAACTAAGACTGAATATCAGAAAGTCTTCCAAGCAAAGCTACCTGCTCTAATGGCCATGTGACTCGCGAACTTTACAAAAGAAATATCAGAATCCTAATTAAATTAAATGGTAATTGGTTTACAGCAGTACATTATATATATATATTATTTCCAAAAGCTACTGAATATATGGAAATGCCCAAATAAAAGAGAGAAAAAGGTGAAGATAAGAACAACGAAGGATGGTGTACTTGTACAGATACAAGATGGCCCTGTAACGTACTTTCTAGCACTAATTAAAGAATCTACATATTTAGAAGCAGATGTGTTATTGGATTGAATACAAGTGCCCGATCTGTATAAAATGACAAAACAATCAATCTCGTTAATGAACATTCCTTAAAAAGGGAAACCATTATCATCAGGCTTATTACAAAATGTTATTAATCTTGATATTTTACAAACCGTTACCTTTCAATAACATTCTCTGTCAATCCGCAATGCTTCTGACTGATCCCATTTGCTTTCAAATGTTTTTTAAAAAAAACAAAAAAACAAAAGCGCCTCCAAAAAAAGTGTTATTACGTCTGTTACATTCCATTATAATCTTCACCAAAAATATGGTACTCACCATAGGGGCAACCATACAATTCAACTCTCTGACAAATACTGCCACTTCCTTTTTCTTCTGGTATTATCTTTATAAATCTTCCGGTAAACAGAATAGTTCGGAAGTCGTTATAGACTACGTCAATAGCGTTTGTATTTCCTGTAAAGCTCTGAAAAAATTAAAGCCAAAAAAAAATTAAAAACGAACAACCACTTATTTCCAGATAGCTTACGATCTGAAAAAGGATCTTACCTGAACAAATACATTATCATAAACCATCAAACTCATTACTTTTTACTATAATACACAAGTTAAACCAAACAAACATCCCAAGTAGCATCATGTTTTACTTTTTTATAACTGCTTTCCTTAATTCCAAACACTTATCTTGTTCTTAAAATATGTAAAGGCTCTGGACAATAGGAATAAATCTCGCATTTTTCCATATTTGCTAGGGCAAAATTTTTGAATCTAATAATTACCGGCACCGGGCTGTTACTATGTTTGATACTATGCAGTTCTATCTATGTATTGTACCACTTTGTGTGTGACTTTGTGTCTGATAATATCATTTAAAGGTTTTTCCTATTAATCCTTGAATAAATAGATAAAATGAAAACTAAATGGCAACTGTCACTCCAGTTTATATATTTTTTCAATACAAAATAACGTATGGCATCTAACCCATACTGTTTTATAACGCACACGAAAGTACAAAGTAAAAAAACCCGCAAAATCTTTTTCGACGCATTAAATGGCCATTATTTAGAGGAAAATCTCAAATCAAAATACATTTTAGCGAAAGGATATTTTTATGGGTTAAGAACCATACGTACCAAAATGTCACTGACTGTATGGAATTGTCAAAAAAGAACGGGAAAGTATGCTAAGCCAAGAGATAAGATATGACCATTGACTTAAAACATTCAAGTCAAATGTTGATGGAAATCACTCAGACGCCAATAAATTCCACAAACTAGCCATGTGAGAAGAAAAACCACATTCTGCGGAAAACATGTTACATGGAGAAGCAACTGCATAAGGATAAAGACGTCGAGAGAAGTCACAGTGGATGCAACAAGCTGCGGTGGTATCAGCGAGGAAAGCTTACTAAAACACTTACCATGGTAATACTTACTGAAAAGACAAAAATATGGCAGGTTTCGTCAATGAGACACAAGATGAAGTGCAGCAGAAAGTTTTGGACCTGTCAAGTTACAAACACTTTTCTGAACTCAAATGAAAACGTCACGATAAGATGAGGCAGCACCTGCTCAGATGTGATAACAGTACTTCATGCAAAGGGGATGATGTACTTGTAGAACAAGAAGAACACGAACAAGAACACGTGGAAAGATCTATATAAAATGACAAAACATGCAGTCTAATATGAGCATTCCTCGAGGGGAGAAGCAACCTCTCTTGGTTTAACATCAGGAATATAATCCTTTAATACTGAATGAAATAAGGGCTGGCTTTTATTGAACAACATCAGTTGCGTTTTTGCATCATTCAAAGAAACCAACCACTTTCTTTACCATATTCTGACAGCTAAAAGGTCAGACTACAATCTTCCTCAATTTTTACTCGTTTCTGCTCATCATATCTTATCATCATTATCATCATCATCATCATTAACATAATCATACCTGATCACTCCACCAATGGAGCCACTGGATCCACTGTAGGGCAGTTTGGTTTGATTTCAAATGGTCTTTATCTGAGCAACTTGAACCCTGTATGAAGCTACGAAGAATAGGATTACTAGGAGATGCCGGACTAGCTACCAAACCCCAACGATGCAGACTGCTATTCGTTCTTCCATCTGTCTCTCGCTTGGTTCAATGTTGCCCACTCTTTCCTGCTGTGGAGCGTACTGTTTAAGAGGGTCTCATTTGGAGGTAGGAGAGATTCCTGTGATGGTTCTTGTTCAGTCTCAAACAACTTTCCTAATCGGTGCTGTGATATCTTTCGTCCTTGTATGTCTGTGACTGTTGCAAAGCTCTGGCGGAATTTCAGTCTCTGTTGCACCTCTTGATGACAAAAAACCGAGTGTTGGTTGTCAGCAATCTGTTTATCACGCTCATAATAAGGGAGAGTGAGCTATGCTGTTATGGCGGTAGACTGATGAAAGTGGGATTGACTTCAGGTGACCTGTGATGATATGACCGGCACGGTTCAGCTCTGCATCCAACTTAGCAGCAAGGCAGGGTCGGCTATAAATAGGAGCACAGTACTTGGCAGCTGAATAACATGGAGTGAGAGCTGCTGTTTTGATGGATCTGTTTCCCATCTGGAGTTTGTATTAAATTTAAGAACCACTCCTTCTGGTATGATGAATTAGACTGCCGAACCCTTGTTAGCCTTTGTTCGATAGCAGTAAATGACTTGAACAGCGTGGTTGGACACAGGTCATAAGAATAAATAAAACTTCCTTACGTTGTTAAATTGGAACTGGTCACTAGTGTAGAAATTGAACAGCTCTGGCGCAAGCAGTGACCCCTGCGGTAATACACTCTCATGAACTTGTCAACGACTGCGTATGCAATTGATTACGATTGATTTCATAACACAAATTATTATAGAGTTTCTTTACTATTATCGCTAGTTTTAAAAGTAGAGCCTGATGGGTTACTGTGTCGTAAGCTCCAGTTACATTGTCAAAAGCTGCTTCAGCCACCATTCACTTTGGGTAACCATCTATAATGTACTGTGTAAGGTGGACCCTTGAGAATAGGAAGTGCAAAAGAATGGCCAAGAAGGCTGTTTCAAAGGAAAGGGAAGAAAGCTGCAAAGGATTGTATAATGAATTGGAGAGCAAGGAAGGTCAACAGAAATTATTCCGAATAGGCAAGACACAAGAAATGTCTCGAAAGAATATGGGAAATTCCATCATTTTGAAGGACGGAGATGGTAATATGATGGCAGCGATCACGGAAATCAAGCAAAGGTGGATGTACCTTCAGCAGTTATTGAACACGGAGAATGTATTTATTTATTTATTTATTTATTTACGAATATTTATACAGGATAAAAGCTTCAGTTATTTACATATTTACATAAATACTGTTATCAATGTTTGTCCTGTACGAGATAATCTGGAGAGCGTGGAACGGCTTGAAGCCCCAGTGACACCAATCACGGTTGAGGAGGTACAGATGGCACTGTAAAAATGAAGAAAGGAAAAACACAGGGAATATTCGATGCTACGAGCGACATTATCAGAGCCTTACCCCAAGGAACAGAGTGCATAACTGAGATCGTCAAGAAAGCCTGGGATGAAGAGGAAGTGCCAGACGAATGGCACAGGAGTGTTTAATCCCAAACTACAAGCAGAAAGGGAGCATAATACAACATGGCAATTATCGAGGAATCAAGCAGCCAGAACATGCAAGAATGTGGATGAAAGGGTATTGGATAAAAAACTTAGAGAGTTAATTAAGATAGACAACATTCAGTTTGGTTTCATGCCAGTAAAAAGCACCACGGATCCCAGCTTTATTCTGGGACACCGCCAAGAGAAGAAGCTAGAAGGAAATGAGAAAATGTTTATGGCCTCGGGGACTTGGAAAAAGCGTACGACAGGATACCAAGAGAAGTTCTCTACTGGTGTCTACGAAAGAAAGGAGTACCGGAAAAGTCGGTTTGGGTTGTGAAAAGCCTCTATGGCAAGAGCAAGGACCCACGTTGGTGAAACTGACGAGTTCAACATTTAAGTTGGCCTGCATCATGGCTCAGTACTAAGGCCTTTCCTCTTTGCGCTAATTATAGACACCATTAGAACACCCAAACCTGGTAACCAGTGTCACTGGTATTATTGTAGATGATCTACAAACCATGTTAACAACATCGGACCTTGTCCAATGGCAAGCTTCGAAAAGTAGGATGCTGAGGTACTCTGATCTGGTAACCAGTGTCACTGGTAGTATTTTAGATGATCTACAAACCATGTTAACAACATCGGACCTTGTCCAATGGCAAGCTTCGAAACGTAGGATGCTGAGGTACTCTGATCTGGTAACCAGTGTCACTGGTAGTATTTTAGATGATCTACAAACCATGTTAACAACATCGGACCTTGTCCAATGGCAAGCTTCGAAAAGTAGGATGCTGAGGTACTCTGATCTGGTAACCAGTGTCACTGGTAGTATTTTAGATGATCTACAAACCATGTTAACAACATCGGGCCTTGTCCAATGGCAAGCTTCGAAAAGTAGGATGCTGAGGTACTCTGATCTGGTAGCCAGTGTCACTGGTAGTATTTTAGATGATCTACAAACCATGTTAACAACATCGGGCCTTGTACAATGGCAAGCTTTGAAAAGTAGGATTCTGAGTACTCTAACCTGGTAATCAGTGTCACTGGTATAACTGTAGATGATCTACAAACCATGCTTACTATGTAAAGCTTCGAACAGTAAAAAGCTTAGGTACTCTGACCTGATAACCAGAGTCAATGGTCTTTTTGTAGATGATCTACAAAACTGAGGTACTCTAAGCTAGTAACCAGAGTCACAGGTATTATTGTTGATAATCTACCAACCATGAAGACAGATAGTGAAAATTTGCAAAAAATTGTACGTGGCATCTAACCCAAGTGCGAGGAGTAAGCAACAGCCTTTATAACATGAACTGGTCCTACATTTCTTTAAAATCGTATTAAATACAAAATTACTAAAAATTTGAAATTAAACAAAACAATTTATTGCCATTCGCAGAATTATTGAGATTATTTTAAATCGGCATTTACACCTAAATAATGTAAATTCGGCAGCACGAAATTCATTACGTAAAAGTTTCTACATTCAATTGTTGCCCCCACAAGTAAAGTCTTTGGCAAAGAGCTGTAGAAAAATGTCATTAAGAGCAAAAACAAGGAGAGCTATTTCAGGTCAAACCCTAGTGTGTTGCGCTTGCCTTATTGCATTCCAGCCTGAATAAAGGTTTAGATACTTTATAAAGCACTAGAAGAAATCAACAACCATACCCGGTATTTGTTGTCAGAACTAGTAGTCACTCTTTCATATCTTATTCCATCAGTACTGTATTCCAGTTTATACTTTTTGACAAAATTCATTTTGGAGCTGCCATCACCCTGTGTTGCAATTTTCGTTATACCAACAGTCTGACCTACATCAATTACCAAGTATGTGCTTCCCACGTTTGCATCAGCAGCCGCACACCACCCACTTTTATGATTAAGTCTTGCGTTACTCGGGGGATGCGATCCGATCGATGACGAAGCTTTTATCTGCGAATTACTGATAACACCGTTCTGCATTCCGAGCTCCTTTTTACAAACTAAAACGAAACAACAACTATACAAATTATTGGTTAATCAAAATACGGATCCAATCGAAGGTTATTATATGGCAATGCTAATCAAATAGTATCCAAACTACATGTATTTTGGGCAATTTTGGTGTGTCAATTCCAAATACTGATTTTCATCTGCAATACTTGACATCTCATGAGCAAAGTCTCGTACAAGGGTTTCCACCAAATACATATGTTTTATATAAAAGATAATATATTCTATTGGAGGCAAATAATACACATAGCTACAATGGGTACAAATGACAAAAGCCTCGTAACAAAAGTTAAAGTATTGACCAGGGAGACATGGAAAATTTTCCGCCAATTAGCGGAAATATATATATTTTTTAGAAAATGTATATATGAATAAATGGTAATACGCGGAACAGGCAAACGTTGTCAACTTTTTAAAAAATTCTTGAAAAAAATGTAGGCTCTGTTTAAAGGAGGAGTCCCCTTTGCGACCAATATAACATATGAAACAAAAGAAGTGAACTTATTTAAAATTGCTGGTACATGAGCAAATACGCTCTTTTCTGCCAAGTTACAAGACTGACCCCCGTCAATGACGTCAAATATGAAATTCCATTACTGAACTGTTCGGAACAAAACTTTTTTATGTTAATTAAAGACTGCATGAAAGTGCATGGGTACTGATAAAGCTTTTTTTCACCTGCCCCCTTTATATTTCATATATACCTTATCGGCCTTTAATCCGCCGGCCCTAATATAACGCCGGCTTTTTTTACGCCGGCCCTAATTCGGCCAGACCAGAAATTGGCTTAACGCCACTTAGGGCCGCATTTTACGCCTCCCAGTGAAAAGGAAAATAAAAGAACTATAAAAAAAAAATACTCCTTAATTTTTATACATCATGTTCAATCAATAATAATAATACTAGCTTCTTTCTGGCTTTCTTCTTCCTCACCGTCTGATTCTACCCGAATCGGAAAGTGGCAAATGTCATTATTATTCAGGCACGGGATGTTCTTCATCCC
>RDPX01000047.1:3057226-3073101 GCA_003991215.1 Morbakka virulenta | reverse complement strand
ATCTAAGAAGGAGATTTTTTAGCAATGTTGCAAAATCTTGAAAATCTTGTTTGTGATTTTTTAACGTCTTTTCTTTCGTAACATACAGAGAACAGCTACGTAGATGGATATAACAAATTATTTTAAGAAATCTAATGATAAGTTAGATGGCCGCGTATTTAACTCTCATGTTCCGTGCCAATCAACATCCTCGGTACTCGTAGCTGCAAGAGAGCTTAATAGTTTGCAAGAAGAAGAAGATCGTAAAAAGACAAGGCAAATCCTGCCTGAACACGTTAAAAAGGACGTAGCTTACTACGCATGGAAAAATGGAAATCCAGAAGCTAGGAGATGGGCTGCAAAAAAGTATCCGGATTACACATTTAAAAGAGAGACTGTTAAAGATTTGAAGCTGAAATATCAGAAAACTTTTGAAAACAATAGTGTAGAAAATGTTTTCACTTTAAGTCGTCTAAGAAGACCGTCCAAAATAAGTGATGATTTAACAGCTGAAATCAAATCTATCTTACATAATTTAAGGGCAAGTGACTGAGCAGTCACACGCAAAACTGTGATAGCGATTGGAAATGGAGTACTAAAAGCAAGATGCCCCGGAGAATGGTGGAAGCACTTCACTTACTACTAAATGGGCAAGAGGAGTTCTTAAATCCCTTGATTGTACTAAAAGACGTCACACGACAGATAAACGAGAAATGAATCCAGCCCTATATGAAGAGTTGACATTTTCTTGGAAAAGAAAAATTGCAAGTGCAATCTTGGAGCACAAGATTCAGAAAGAAATGATCATGAACTTTGACAAAACTCCTCCAGGGTTTACAGCACCAAACAAATCTACATTTACTGGCAAAGGAGCCCACTCAGTTCCTATTGCAAACGCTGATGATAAACGCCAAATCACTGCTACGTTTTGCGTCAACATGGTTGGTGATTTTTTACCAGTACAATTGATTTATGGGGTGCTACTGAAAGATGCCACCCAAAGGTTAATTTTCCCCAGTCATTTCATATAACACATTCTCAAAATCATTGGTCAAATGAAGGACTTGTATTAGAGTACCTAAAGACGATCATATTCCCCTACATCAAGAGCAAACGCAAGAAACTAAATCTCCCTGAGAATGCAAAAGCTATGCTGATATTTGACGTTTTTAAAGGACAGACAACTGGTGCTGTCAATGAATGGCTAAAGCTGAATAACTTCATCGTGATACATGTGCAGAACAACCACACAAACCTATTCCAATTTTTGGACACTTCGGTGAACAAGAGTGCGAAATGCTTCATTGCTGACAAATACCAAGATTGGTACGCAGAGAAAGTTCTTCAACAGCTGAACAGTTCTTCAACAGCTGAACAGAGGAGTTATCGCTCATGATGTTAAAGTGGACGTGAAGCTGAGTGGCATTAAACCTTTGCATGCCAAGTGGATTATTCAGATGTATCAACACTTAAAACAATCCAAAAATATCGTTATCTCGGGTTTTAGAAAAGCCCATATAACTGAAGCCTTTAACGAAGCAGAACAGTTATCCCAACGTTGCGAAAACCCTTTTGCTGAAATCGATATGTCGACAACCTGAAGCTCAAGTCTCAAAAGGAAGAACATTACTATGAAACTTCTTTATTATTTTTTTTATCATTTTATTGATATTAGAGAAAGAAAATTTATAAATCAATTAGTTTCAATTCGTTTGTCTCGTGTCATACAACCAAAGTCTTTATTACCAAAGTCACGGTCAATTTTCTTTAAGAAACTTTTAATTGAGTTTCTACTATTCGAATCTCTGTACTTCGAAAACCTCTATAATGCCAACGAATTTTAAGGTCCCCTCGGCAAAATTCTCTATGTAATTCGAATTTTCAAAAACTTGAGACCAAGTATAAAGCTTTGTTGGAATTAGAGAAAGGAAAATCCAGTGAAGTTGCTCGTGCATTTGGTACCCCGCCTAATACGCTTTCAGCTTGGATAAAAATAAGGAAAAGGTTTTTGGGGCTTATGAAAAAAGGAATGCCAAAACCAAACAGATGAAGTCTTATACCTATGAGCAAGCCAATAACGCTGTATTGAAATGGTTCACAAGAATACGAGCAGAAAATGTACAGTGGCATCTTTATCAAGGAAAAGGCTCTTTATTTTGCAAAAGGATTAAACTTTGAAAAATTTCAACCATCCGATGGCTGGCTAGACAAGTGTAAAAAAAGGCTTGATTAGATATTTTATTTATTGAAATACATTACAAAGTACATATTTATAACATTTTGGGAAGTCTTTCTTTGAGAATATTAATATACTTTTCTTCTGCTTTTAAAAATAAACGTGACGGTACCTTCATTCCCAAACCATCGTTGTTATTTACAACTTTACCAACGACCACTGCTTTGCATCTGTTTTCTTTGTCAGCTTTTAAAAAATAAAATATCGTCTTAGCAAACTTCCTTGATTTTCCAAGTGGAAGATGACCGATGACTTGCTCTTTTCCTTCTTCGAAAATTGCCACCGCGTATTTGTGCATTTTGTTGTCTGGCTGCATCCTTGCATCTCATTTTTCTTCAACAAAAGGTGTTCACGTTTGTTTATATACGTGGTAACCAACGACAAAAGCTTCAATCTCATAAGTCTTGTTCAAAATGATTGGTATTAATTCAAGACTCAATATATCTTGGACAGATGGTTTTACAGCAGCCACCACGTTTTAGAATTCGTCATTAAAAAGCCAAAAGTACTGGATGAACCTTTGAACAGATCGTCAATAGTTGATAGGACCTAGGTTCCACTTACATTTTTTTCTCTTTTTCTACAGGTATGGTGTATCTTTTAAGACCGTTGCAGGAGAATCTAAATCAGTTACGGAAGAGATGACGGCGCCCTGGCTGGAAACAATTCTACCGACAATTCTTTCCAGATACCCAATTCAAAATGTCTTTAATGCTGATGAATTTGGCTTGTTCTATCAGTGCCTTCTTAATAAAACCTTTCACTTCAAGAAAGAAAAGTGTAGTGGTGGCAAGCCTAGCAAAGTTCGATTGATCGGGATGGCAGCGGGAAATGCAAAAGGTGAAAGACTTCCAATGTTTGTCATTGGAAAGTCAAAGAATCCTCGATGTTTCAAAGGTGTTGAAAGTTGCCGTTACCGAGCCCAGCCAAAAAATTGGATGTCATCCGAGTTGTTTGAAGAATGGATCAAAGAACTCGATGGTAGCTTTGGTGTCAAAACAGTCCTACTCACCCAACCGTTACAGGACTCGAATGGATTCAACTCATCTTCCTTCCACCCAACACAACATCGGTACCTCAGCCTATAGACCAAGGAGTTATCAGAGAACTCAAAGCTAACTATCGTTCTCTTGCAGTTAAGAAGCAAGTTGCTAACTTAAAGAAAGGAAAGCAGCTACAGAAAATTTCTATCTTGACAGCAATGACAATGTTCAACAAGGCTTGGGGTTCTATACCTGATCGCACCTTCTTGAACTGTTTCAAAAAGTCCGGTATTTTTTAAGAATCTGCGGAAAAACCGTTAAATGACGATGATGACCCATTTGCAAATTTGGGTGTCAAAGAAGATGTCATTGAGAATTTACAAGGCGATTTCCAAGTGAAAACATAATTGCCGAACTAAGTGGATGTGTTGGCAGCAACGATAGTGAGGATGATGATTCCGACAACAAAGAACCAACAGAACCGTGGATCAAACCCGATTTTAAAGATGCCATGAATACCATTTCCATCCTCGAGGAGTAGAGCATATTTACGAAATTTAAAGTCGATTTGAGGAAAGTACTCAGCGACGCAAGTCGTGTGCTTGACTTAAGAATATCTCACAAACAAAAAAACAATAAAAATTTGAACATTTCTTCCAGAAATCTTGGAATGTAGGAAATAAAAAAGATTTTCAAAGAAAACTCGATCTTTTTGTTGTTGTTTTTTCACTTTATTGGTTTTTCTCATTTTTCAAAATTTCCGATATCTCTCTCTAATTCGAATTTTCACCCTTAAAACCTGAAAATTCGAATGAGAGACTTTTTACTCGAGTATAAGACTTTCTATTCGAATCTCTCTATAATTCGAACAAAAATATGTCCCCATTCAGATTCGAATTAGAGTGAGCCAACTGTATATGTTATAGAACAACCTCACAGCCATCAACTTTGATAATTTTGACGCAGTGGGGAATTTTTACGTGTGGTTAGGTTGGGGTATCTGTAAAAATTCATTTCATATGCACTTTGCTTGAAGATGGGTTGCAACAATGTAACCTATATGTTAGGGAATTGGTATGGGTGGTTGTGCGTGAGTTGTGCTTGAGTTGAGCGTTAGTTGCGTGCGAGATGTGGGTGTGGTAGCAAATACGTTTCTTTTCATTGTTGAAATAGTGAATCACTTGTAAGCTAATGTGTTCCCTTGTTCATTGGCACCTGGTTTATTAACTGCAAGTCTGTAATCAAACACTTAACACTTACTGTTTTCCCTTTGCAACGCTATATGACCAGACGTATAGAATAATATCAATGTTAATCGCAAAATTCAATTTTGTTTTACATTTACGAGTATTCATACCAAATCAGAAAATGTTCCACAAGAAGTAAATGTGTTTATCCATGTGGTTAAGTGCTAAGTACTCAGTACTTCTGGCATTTTCTACAGCAAATAACCATGTTGAAACGGACCAAACTCAAATCAGAGCTCCCACCAACTGATGCGCTTGTTAACAACGACTTGCATTGAATTTCGTAGAAGTGCAACCATCTATTCCATTAGTCTTTATGATTGCAGTATTTCTAATATGGAGATACATTTAATATCTGTATGGGCAGTATAGTAATCTTTTGAATGTTCCCAACTTGGAAAATATTACTCTTGACCCAGAGCATAGTGCAGAAAACACTTCTGACACTGTTAGTTTGATCACGAAATACGATTAAGAATTTCCAGGGTGCGAATCGATTGCTTCACATGGTCATGCATTGAATTTTAATAAAAAACCTCTGACAAGGACCATTCTAGAAGAACAATCATACTTTTAAAATTCGTAAAATACCCCTGAATTTCCCGCAGTAACTACTAACGACATTAAATTACGTTGATTCACAACGGCACTTAACTATCGTTCAGAGACGAAAATGGCGTTAGTTATTTATGGAATTTGATGAACAGCTTATCACCATAAGAATGATTCAATTAAATTATGAAGTTGAGCAAGGCGATTGAAATCAGTTGAAGCAAAATTGAAAAACTCAGATTTGGCCAGTTCTCTGCCCTCAGATATTTAAGCAATGTTGCTCAATAATGAAGGAGAAGATAAAACACTGCTTTCCTGTGGACTTACACTACAGTAACAGAGTATCAGAAGGGAATAGAAAAACACCAAGTTGCAAAAATCACGCCGTTTAAATATTTCATACCCAAACAAAGAATTAGCAATCTTACCAATGTCTTTAAACAAAATGGTAATAATAAGAATTTTGTTTTCGGTATCTAAGGACATCTTACCCCGATTCCTGCGTGCCTGGATCTGAAAATAGCTTCGTAAAACGCTTCTCTGATCTTTGGCAGCAAGAATGTTAAGTTCAATTAAATAAAGGTTTCTATACTCAAACTTTTATGTATGACTTTTTATGTACAATATTACAATTGTGTGCAAAGAAGTGGATATTGGCGCTATTGCCTACCTGTTTTACTCGACTAATTCTCTCCTGTGGTTGGTTCACTGACCAATAGTTTCCTAACAAGATTATCCCTGATTTATAGGTTCCCATTAAGGCAGCTTCCCAAACATTTTTATAATTAATTTTCTTCCTTATTCTTCTTCTTTTATCTCTTTTCTCTGGCTAGTAGTTAACATGTCGTTTTTCCTAAGCTACCCTCTCAAATAGCAAGTACTATACCCTACTTCCCTCGTTTCTTTGTTTCTTATTTTTTCTAACTTGTTAGAGCAAATGATAATCAAGGAGAAATGTACAAAATACAATAACAAAAAGTGTTTTTATTTAAAATTTTCAAAAGTTTATCCTCGTGTAGTCTGTTACTATTCAGCTTGGAATGAATAAAAATATTACTTTCTTAAAAATTATCGGCATAACAGCTGGACGAAACCCTAAGGATTTAAATATGGTATGGAACATTCAATAACATTCAAACAAGCTGATGGGATATAGTTTATGTAAAGAAAGAATAACTGAATATTTAACCACCTGGCCCCCCTCAAGTGAATTGCTTTTGGGTTTTTTTTCATAACGAGAGAATTAATGAGAAGAATGAAGATTTATGAAAACATCATCTTACACAATAACCTAACTTAAGGTAGGTCATGTGCCTCACATGACCATGCAATGACAAGCTTCTATGTGGCAATATACTTTTTAAAATTATAATGACAATTAGAACTACTTTAGGCTGGTAGAGCGAGTGTTTGGTGTTTTGGGTGTTTATGCAGCTCAGTCCACTCTATCAGGCTCAAAGATCAATTTAACCATTAACAACGCCTAGCAATTTTGGGATGAATTCTCTGAACTGATTTATTTCAGGGCAGACTGTATTTATGACAGATTCACACTGTTATCACCTGTTGTCACTGTATGCCACTGTAAAGTGGCATAAGAGGAAGAGAGTCTAGCTCGTGAGATCCTCTGTCATTCTCTGTAATCTCTTAGTGGTCAATTAACTCTTAAACTGGTTTATGGCTCTGCATGCAAGAGCTTATTCAGGTAGACTATTCCAGTGTTTTCTGACCCTGTGACTGAAATTGTACTTTCTTATGTTTAGTCTAGAGTGATGCATCTCCAGTTTCTGAGAATGTCTTTTTATCATTGTCATGTGGCTTCTAGAACAAATACTGTAGTTTACCTCATCCAGACCATTCATAATCTTGAAGCACTGTATAAGGTCACCTCGTATTCTTCTCATTTGCAATGTCATCAGTTCTAAGCATCTCAGTCGTTCATCTCTTCTCCCTCCACCATCCTGGTAAATCTCCACTGTATATTCTCCAAGTTTGTGATATGCCCTATAAGGTATTGACTCCACACTACTCCAGATGTGGACTAACTAGAGTCTTATACAATGGTAACATGATAACTTTAGTTTTATCGCTGAATGTTCTATTGATGATACCAAGGACTATGTTTGTTTTTCTCGCTGCACTGGCTACCTGCTCACTTAGGTCAAATTTGCTGGTGATTAGAACTCCTAGATATTTCTTTGTCTGTTAACAATTCTCCATTCATGGTGTATACGTGTCTTCTGTTCTATGTCTCAAGGTGCAGTGTCTTGCACTTTTCTATATTAAATGTCATCCGCCAATCCTTGGACCATTGCACCAGTCTATTTAGGTTTTCCTGTATACACTCTGTCTGATCCTTAATTTCTACTGGGCCAAATAACTTCGTGTCATCGCCAAACGTCAGAACTTCTGTTACACAGTCACAGTCTATGTCGTTCACACACATTATGAACAATGTGGGTCCCAGCACAGATCCTTGAGGCACTCCACTAGCTACACTTAACACATTTTATGTTTTCCCATTCACTTGGACCTTCTGTACTCTGTTCCGCAGCCAAGCCTCTATCCAACTTGCTACATCCCCAGTCACACCATGGGCTCTTATTTTCTTGATGTCTTTCATGTGGTACCTTATCAAATGCCTTTGCGAAGTCAAGGCAAACTACATCTACTGGTAATCCCTCATCCAACATTCCTATGACTTTGTCCAAGTATACAAGTAGGTTTGTCATGCATGACTTCCCCTTCAAGAATCCATACTGTGAGTATTTCACTAAACTGAAGGCAGATAAATGTTCCACTATTCTCTCTCTGATGATTCTCTCCAGCAGCTTACATACTTGTGACGTGAGATTTACTGGTCTGTAATTGCCCGGCGTTGTACGATTATCATTCTTGCAGGTGGGGGTTACGTTTGCCTATCTCCAATCCACTGAAACCACACCAGATTGTAAACTTTTGTTGAAAATAATCTGCAATGGATAGCTTATGTATTCAGCCAGTTCCTTCATTATTCTTGGGTAAATGTCATCAGAACCAGCTGCTTTATTGGCTTTCATCTCCAAGATTTTCTTGTGCACTGTCTCACTTGTGATATTTATCTTACTTAACATTTCTTCAGTTGAGCCTTGGTAAATACGCCTTGGTTCAAAAATACTACTTGTGTCTTCCTTCGTGAACACAGATGAAAATAGGTGTTTAATAGGTCAGCCATTTCAGTACTGTCCTCTGTTTTTCTCCCACGTTCATCTTCCAGCGGTCCAACAGACTCTCACTCCAAGTTTGGTTCTTGTGTAGGCGTAGAACGATTTATGGTCCTTTTTTATGGTTTCTCTTTATATTTTCTTCTCAAAATTCTTCTTAGCCTTCCTGTCTTCCTTAGTTGCTTTATTAAGTCTTTCTTTATATTGTAAATACTTCTCATACTCCTTGCTCTTTGTATATTTTTTCCATAACTCGTACTTTTTCTTAACTGCTTTACTTGCTTGCTTAGTCATCCATTTAGCTTTGGTCTTCCTTTTATTTGTCTTGGTAGGGATAAACTTGATTTTACTATCATTCATTATCTCTTTGAATGTGCTCCACTGGTCTTCTTTCGATTTACCTTTCAAAGTTCCTCCAATTCAAGGATTTTTACATAGTTACTCATTCCATCATGGTCACCCATACTGTAGTCATATCTAATGGCTTTGTTGTACACACTTCCTGTTCCCATATTAATGCCAAAGTTCAGAACAAAGTGATCACTGCTTCCTAGCTGACCCTTCACAGAAACATCTGAAACCAGACTCTCATCACTACATAGAACTAGGTCCAGAATGTTCCCACCCTGATGTGTTGCTTCTTCCACTTTTTGAATCATAAAACTGTCTTGTAGTGTGTCTACTAACTTTAACTGACGCTTAGGTCCATGTACTAAATTCCAGTTTATACCAGGGAGGTTAAAATCACCAAAGATAACTGTCTTATTCCTGGGTAAACCCCTTATCATCTCTCGTAGTTTCTGGTTTTCTTCTTCGGTACTGTCTGGGCTCCTGTAACATGTGTCTATTCTTAGTTCGCCGCCAGTAGTTGTTACTTTACACCACACTACTTTAATATTCTCAGCATCAGCATGAACCTGATCACTCACTGGGCTGAGTTCTGATTTTACCAACAAGATACATCCTCCTTTTGTTTTGTTTTTCATGTTGCCTGTCCCTCCTGAACAAAGTATAACCCTTGTGTGTTGAACTCACTGTATGGAATGCTGCTTGTTGCTCATGTCTCAGTTATAGCTTTTACATCAGGGTTCTCGTTATGTACAAGTACGTATAGTTCATCTATTTTGTTGACTAGACTTTGAGCATTTGTGTAAATACACAAATGCTCATAGTCTTGCACAAAAATGCACAAAAACGTAGAGACTTCCTATCCTTGTATGAGTTACTCTTCTTATGATCTTGGCTATTAGTATCTTGTAGTCAGTCTTGTTGTGTTACAGTTGCAGCCTCCTTGAGACTGGTTTGTTCCTTCTGTTAGCTAGTCACTGTTTCTCTTCTCTTCACAATTTTATCACCTTTTATTACCAGATTTGTTTCTCCCTTTTGTAGTCTCGCCTTAATTTCTTCCTTCAATTTCTATAACCTTTCCTTTCGCTCCTTCCGTTCATTTGGGGTCAGGTCCTGTGTGACAAAAACCTTCTTATACTCCTCTGTGAACTTCAGTTTGTTGGCCGCAGCAAGCACAGTTCTCCTCCGGGCTGCTGCCTGTAGCGTTGCCAAAATAAGTCTAGGTTTTCCATCAGGATTTCTCCTACCAAGTCTCACTACCTTACCAACTTCTGCCTTATGAAACCACAGCTCATTAAGATCTAAAAAGGTGAACTTTAACGAATCAGAATACGCACCGCTAACTATTGGGGTTTTAAGTTTATATTTCCAAAGGCGTCGAAACTGAGAAATTTCCAACATTGACTTTGGAATCATTGGAGAAGACCCTGCTGACACATGTTTACAATACCATAGACAAATGAAAAATGATTCAGTTCTTTCGACATTACCGAAAACATTGAATTTGTTTATCCGCTTAGTAAACTCCCTACCAAAAGTTTGGCAACGAGTCAACAAACAGGCCCGAATTGGAAATGGTTTCTGCACCAAGTACGAAAGTAAACGGTGTTTGTACGACTCATATTACTTGAAGGTGAACGTAATTATTTAATTTAATGCTATGCAATATGTTTTTGAAAAATTGTCAATTACCATATAAAAAACCCAAACATGAAGCAACTTATTAACAAAAGTTTCAACAAGGCAAGAGACAGCCTATTCCTTCGGAGAAATTGAAAACAAAATTAATAGCAACAATTCAGCATTATGTAAAGTATTCAAAACTTACGAACAAACTGGTACTGGATGCAGTTCGCAAGAGGACAGGAAGACCAAAAGTTTTATCCGAACGAGATGAACCTGTCCTAAAAATTCGAAATTTTTTTTTCTTCTCTTAGCTCTCAGCGAGGCTTATTTTAATACTTTTTGAAAGAAGAAGGCCACCATGTCAACATATGGGAAAATTCTTCGTTAGTAAGGTTTAAAAAGCCATCAAAGATGCCAAAAGCCATTTGTTTCTTTAATCAGCACAAGGTACAAGAAAACGAAACATTGAATTTTTGAACCGTCCCGAATAGGTATGAAATTCACTTTTTTGGATGCCCTTCCTGACGTCTACCAATGGCTTTTTCTATTGTGAATTTCCAAAGTCGCCTGCTCGGGGAATCGAACCAGGAATTCTTGGTTACTATGCAGTTGCACTAACCATAAAGCCACGGCTCCTCAAATACACTTTTATTTTATTTAATTAATAATTGTTGCGCAGTTAGATGAAATTTCACAATGGTTTCAGCGCAGATAAGGAAATAACTCACTGTTACATTTCTGACAATTTTTGGTTGACATTTGCTCCGCTATCATGGCTTTCCAACATTTGGTAGGGGAGTGTACCAAATTAACTTTGCATACTCGTGTGCATAAAAACTTCAGTATTAGACTTTATCTTTTTAACTCTATTTTTTTTGTCCATCAAAGTCGACTTTATTTAATGTTGGGGTATTTACCGTTAAAAATGGCTACAATTCAAAGCAACAGGTTTTTTTAATAGGAAAGTAATCTAAACGAAAGTAGAGCTTGACTGCTCAAAGAGCTAAGAAAGTTCAATACTGGATTTTGCAACCTACGTCTTGAAGTTCGTTTACGTTTAAAATTTCAATTTTTGCTGCAGAGATTTTGTACTCGTTCATACCAAAATGGTTGAAAGTCGCAGAAAAGGAATGAAAGTGGGGTTTTTTGCACTATACGTATGCAAACAAAATCAAGATGGCAATCGGTGGTGATGGTAACCGTATCTTAAAACCTGCAATCGTATCTTTCATACGCGAATATAAGACAAAGCTTCGCCGAGTACAACGCAAAACACGTATCAATAAGGTAACAATAATATCTGACATCGTGAAATGGCATTGCATGCTGAGAGAAGGGCTTGCAAACAGCATCAGACAACAGGAATGCTGAAACGAAATGGGGAAGATTTCCTCCAAAGAAACACTTTAATGTAGTCAAGTGCCACTTCCGTTTGCTATTAATCAAAAAACCAAATAGTCAAAATTCTGAAGGAGAAAAACTAGTATCATAAAGTCTGGGTGAGCAACTCTAGGATTGGCTTAGAAAGGCGTTGCTTATTGTATTTACCACCATAAAAGATTGCCTTTGTATTGCAGTCATTTTTCGAGGAACAGGGAAAAGGGTAACGGCGGACGAAATAAAAGCACACCATCGTAATCCAGACGCATATTGGAAGAAGAATGCTTGGGCCGACACAAAAATATCTATAAAGTAGATGATCGTACAATAGCACCTGCCGTTGTTAACGTAAAAGTAATTCTTTACCTGTCCATCCAAAACACAAACTGCGCCTCTATAGTGAATTTGTCCTCCCAAAGGTTTCCTGACACCTTACTGTTTCAAATGTTTCTAAAACTTGGGTGGCAGAAAATCTCGACAACCTAGTCTCTAAATACATACGCCAGTGGCTTGATCTGCCTATAAGTGCCACTCTTAGCTCCATTATTCTTTTCAAAAATCAATTTGGACTCAACTTGCAGCTATCTACCACAAAACGTCTACAATGCCAAAATGTCATTTGTAACGCTCTGAAGTTGGCACCAAATATCCGAACATTGTGGGAATACACAAGCAATATTACCAATATGCAACACGATATTTATAAAAATACAAAAGAAGTTCTGAAAGCTGTGCAGACAGAACACAAGGAGCGTTTACAAAGTCATATTACTACTCAAGGTACCATTCCCTCATTTCTGTTTGATAACGTAACTTCAAAATATAACAAGTTTTGGTCTGAAGTTCAAAGTAAGCTGACCAAAAATATCTTCTGCTTTACCATTAGTTATTTGAATAACCCCCCTTGCAACTCGTAAAAATCTTTCCAAATGGAAACTTAGTCTATCGTCTTCTTGCTCTTCCTGCTTTGAACCAGAAAAACTTCTTCATATTGTCACCGGCTGCAAAAACGTTCCTTCGGTAAGGTCGACATACTTGGCGACATAACTCAGCATTACAGTTTTTAGCAGAAGCTCTTAAATCTCTTGAAGGCTGTACAATTTACGCTGCTATCTGTGGATTCTTATCGCCATGCATTATAACTGGAGATGCCTTGAGGCCTGATTTGCAGTTAGTTACTCCACAACAATTATACATTCTTGAATTGACGGTGGGGTATGAAACAAACCTGGATAAAAATGCTTCTCGCAAATACTAAAAATACCGTTCTTTGATTCGTTGATTTACATCCCAGCTTTTCGAAAGTTAGTTTGGTAAATCTCTCCATGAGCTTTTTAGGCATATTCGGTCAATCTTGTATTAACAGACACGAGCACTTTCTTTCAACCAAACTTTTAAATATAATCATTTGCACTACATATTACATATTCTGTCGCAGAAATCAACCATGGACCAACCCTGAACTATCGTCGTTTTATTAATTTTGTTAGTAAAATATTTAATTTTGATGTTGTTAAATAGGCAAGCCAATGCAAACTACCTTGATTAGTGAGGTTAGTAATTGTAGTGTTCAGATGAAAAAAAAATTAAAGTTTCCATTATTATTATTTTCAGATTTTTCTTTTTTGAATTGTGAGTTAAGATCAAACACCTGGCTAAAAGCAGCCTGGGGTGAGTGAAATTGGAAGTTATTGTTTTTTCATAAAACTTAAATTTCATTTTTAAGAAATTTAAGATTTTCAAGAGAAAGGAAAGAATAATACTTCTATCGAATAAANAACTATCGTCGTTTTATTAATTTTGTTAGTAAAATATTTAATTTTGATGTTGTTAAATAGGCAAGCCAATGCAAACTACCTTGATTAGTGAGGTTAGTAATTGTAGTGTTCAGATGAAAAAAAAATTAAAGTTTCCATTATTATTATTTTCAGATTTTTCTTTTTTGAATTGTGAGTTAAGATCAAACACCTGGCTAAAAGCAGCCTGGGGTGAGTGAAATTGGAAGTTATTGTTTTTTCATAAAACTTAAATTTCATTATTAAGAAATTTAAGATTTTCAAGAGAAAGGAAAGAATAATACTTCTATCGAATAAAAGGGCAATTCACGAACAATGTACTACTTCGTACTGCAGGGACAGGCAGAAATAACAAGACTAATCACGAACATCGATTATGAATTTTTTTCAACGTGACATCCACGGAAAGTAGCCAAAACAGACAAAGCGACACAAAAACAAAACAAAACAAAACCGAAATTGATTCACTAAACAATCATCGTGATTTTTGAGCTCGGTTTTATGCTCTAACCTAACTCTTCGGTAGTATTACGGATTTTCTCCTTCATTCCAGCATGCTTAATTCCGTCGCCTTCATTAACTCCTAAATATTTGTACATTTCCTCAGGATCCAGTTCTCTAATTGTCTTGCATGGGTCAAGATCTATGGATGAAGTTTTCGCTAGTCTTCCTCAAGAGAATGTAGCTTTAGCGCACTTATCGAGGTCGAATTCCATAAAAATATCATTACTGAACTGCCTAACGGTAATTAGCCATCCTTCCAGTTGTTGATCACTTTTTGCGAAAAGTTTCAAGTCACCCACAAAGAAGAGGTGGTTAATCTGCTTGTCCTAGATCGTGTAACCACAGTTGGCGTTATTAAGTTTGCTGGGCAAGGGAATAAGCGATATGCAGAAAAGAAGCGGGGAAAGAGAGTCCCCTTAGAAGATACCACGTTTCATTTTAATATGGTTAGATGTAGTAGTCCCAGCGTCGTGAGTGAGGAAAAGAGAGGTGTTCCACTTCGACATACCTTTCTTCAAAAAAATTGTAATTATTGCTGAGATCTTGTACATTTCTGGGCTTTTAATAATCGAATCATGCGGAACACTGTCAAAAGCTTTACGAAAATCAATCCATGCTGTGCATAAGTTCTTACTCTTACTCCTGCAGTCCTCTAGAATCAATTTTGTTGATTAGAAGCTGGTCCTTGCATCCATATGAGTTCCTTTTGCAGCCTTTCTGTTCCTGAGGAAGAATCAAGTTTTGCTCAAGGAAATTATACACTCTGTCACTAATTTCTGATGTTAAAATCTTATAGATTCTGGTCATGCACGTAAAAGGACGATATTTTTTCGGGTTCTCAGTATCGACTGATTTCAGGAGAAGATTGTGTTGCCTTGTGTTAACCAATCCGGTAAGGCTTCTGTTGTAGTGACGATTTCATTTAAAGATGCCATTAGGTGTTTATGTATTTCACTCAGAGAGTTCAGCCAGAAATTTGGAATCTTATCTAATCCAGGGGATTTCCACTTCTGTGATTGTGCTAGGGCCAGGCGCAATTCCTCAATTGTAATAGGTTTCCACTATTGTTCTTTGACCTCACTCATCCTTTCCTCCTCTCTGCCTATCCAAGTAGCTTCCAGGTTGTAGTTTTTTTTCTGTAGCCCAGATGCCATTCCAAAACTCCTCCACGTCCTTGTTCTCAGGTGGATCCTTTACCTCAATCTGACTCTTTCCAATTTCCCTGAAGAACTTTTTAGCATCAGTTTTGAAGATCTTGTTCTGTTTATCAAATCTTCGTTATAGCTGCGCTTTCACTTTTATTTTTTATTTTAAGACTTCTTTGGTTGTATCTAGAGAAACTTTATCAATAGTATTGTATTTCCTTTTAACGTCCCTACTTTTCCTAGTTTTCACGTCTGTTCCTTTTGTTAATCCATCAAGTATTGAGATCTCTGCCAGCAAAGACTCGATTTCCTTTTCATTTTCCGTTTCGGCTCCTTATTAACCTGCTTCGGTTTATTCTCTTTTATTTTAGTCCCTTGCTTTTGGGTGGCAGCTTTTGCTGTTGAGTATATTACATTGTTGATGGAGGTTAAATCCTTCTGGGTTTCATTAACTATCTCGCTTAGAGCAACATTATAAAGCTTAATAGTAAAGTTTGTTTTTGAACAGAATATTAGCTTAGGCAGTGTGTTCCTATTTTCCATCTCAGTCTCTTCAGTCATTGCAAGTTCACGTATTATGTCTCCACGGGCGGCCTGAATCTTTTCTTTATTTTTTCAAAGAAATCATTAACAACCACAACCATGTGCACATTTCTAACTATTTCTTCATTAGTTCTTTCTCTCACTTCAGTAGTCTTATTCTCAGTCAGTGCAGGTGTCAAATTTGCTAGTTTAACTATAGATTCTCGATTTTCATGTTCAATATCAACCTCAGGTTGTACAGCAGTTTCATTTATATTCATACCTCAATGCATTTTAGCCTTACTGCCAAGGGGCTGGGAATTTCGAGCCAATCACCACCTGGTATTTCAGGCC
>RDPX01000047.1:3022643-3041812 GCA_003991215.1 Morbakka virulenta | reverse complement strand
GTTAGGTGCCAAAATATGGCAACCAGATATAAGGTGATCAATTGTCTCAGTACTTTTCCCACATATTCTACACTTCGGGTCTGCCCCATTCCTTAACACATTTGCCTCGTAGTTTCTTGTACGCAGACTTTGGTCTTGTGCTGCCATGATAAACCCCTCTGTTTCCGCTTTGAGACCAGCACTACTTAGCCACCTATGGGTATCAGATAAATTTACATCAGGTTTTAGGCTACGTTGAGCATACTTTCCATGGAGCGGTTTATTTTTCCAAGCCTCGCTGATTGCTTTCTTTCCGTTCGTTTTAGCTAAAGCTTTCAACTTTTGTGCGTTTTCTGTTACTTTTTCTCCCTCTGTTTTACCCCCACCTTCAATTGACAAGTCTTTTTCCAATTCTCTCGCAAACTTTCTTCCTTCCTTAGTAATAGAGTGCATGTTTTTCCTTTCTTGATGCCTATATACTAGGTTAAGCATTATTATTATTATTATTATTATTATTATTATTACTATTATTATTATTATTATTATAATGCTGGCAATGTGATCTCAGCGATAAACCAGTTGGCATTGGGAGTCATGAGATTTAGTGGAGGCATGATTGACTAGAATATAGGAGATTTGACAAGCATTGATGTGAAAACGAGAAAGATTTTGACTTGTAATGCCTTGTTCCACCCTAGAGCTAATGTAGCACGACTCTATTTGAAAAGGAAGGATGGTGGAAGAGTTCTTATTTCGGTAGAGCAGTGTGTAAAAAGTGAGGAGAATAGCCTTTGGGAATACGTTTCAACTAGTCAAGAACGACTGTTGAAAATGGTGGTAAAAGAGGATTTCCTTAAAGAAAAAACTGGAAAAGAAGAATATGTGAAACAACACATTGAAATGTTGAGACAAAATTACCACAGAAAAGCTCTGCATGGTAGATTTACGGAAGCTATAGCAGAACAAGCAGATTTAAACAAAACGTGGTTGTGGTTAAAGAGCAATTACGTGAAAAAGGCAACTGAAGCCTTAATTACAGCCGCTCAGGACCAAGCACTTAGAACTAACTGGGTTAAAACCAATATTGATAAAACTGAGATAATTTCTGTGTCGAATTTGTCATGAGAAAGATGAGACAGTGTCTCATATTGTTAGCGGTTGTTCTGCATTGGCAAAGAGAAGGTATGTGTTAAGACATGATCTGGTAGCTACCAGGGTCCACTGAGAGCTATGTAAAAATACAAAATTGATGCGAGCAAAGTTTGGTATGATCATGTTCCGCCTTCTTCTTGCATGNAAACGTGGTTGTGGTTAAAGAGAAATTACGTGAAAAAGGCAACTGAAGCCTTAATTACAGCCGCTCAGGACCAAGCACTTAGAACTAACTGGGTTAAAACCAATATTGATAAAACTGAGATAATTTCTGTGTCGAATTTGTCATGAGAAAGATGAGACAGTGTCTCATATTGTTAGCGGTTGTTCTGCATTGGCAAAGAGAAGGTATGTGTTAAGACATGATCTGGTAGCTACCAGGGTCCACTGAGAGCTATGTAAAAATACAAAATTGATGCGAGCAAAGTTTGGTATGATCATGTTCCGCCTTCTTCTTGCATGTCTAGTACAGGAGTTGAACTTATCTGGAATACACCCATTCTTACTACAACGAAAATAAAACATTATATACCTGATATTGTAGTCAAAACAAATAGTAAATTGATTCTTATTTATATAGCTGTTCCAAAAGATCATCGAGTGAGAGAAAAACATGCCGAAAAAATTCAAAAATACATTGACCTGGCTGGTGTCATTCGTGTAGAGCAGAAAGTTGAGACTTCAATAATCCCGATAATTGTCGGGGCTCTTGAAACGATTCCTTTCCAACTTGAAACGTATTTGAAAGAATTAGA
Source organism: Morbakka virulenta (assembly GCA_003991215.1). Taxonomy (NCBI): domain Eukaryota; kingdom Metazoa; phylum Cnidaria; class Cubozoa; order Carybdeida; family Carukiidae; genus Morbakka; species Morbakka virulenta. Next base: position 3,039,926 of record RDPX01000047.1, on the reverse strand, counting down.
CCTTTCTGATATAAGCGGTAGTATACAAATATCAGCAATCACAAGTACTGGCAGAATGTTGAGAGATATTTTGAACCTTTAAGATTAGGGAATAATCCGAGACTCAAATCGAACTTACATATCAAGTAAATTGTTTACCAACTGGAGATTTTTTGAAGAAGGAGAAAAAAAATTAAGTTTGATAAGTTTTCTCACAAAGCTATCGTTCTCCTTTGCTTCGATTGTTATTCATGTTATCCCAGATAGCTACCTGCCATCTAAGGAATCACAACAGTTTTAGTTGTAGCTTTAATGCCTTATGACCAATCGTAAGATTCTGGCTGTACGTAACAGTGCTCATTTTTTAACATGTTCTACATTCATCGTTATTCCAATTTGTTTAACATAGCTTTCAAAGTTTTTCGAGACAGTTCCCAACGCACCCACAATCACGGGGATAATTTCAATATTCTTCACTTTCCACAATCGCGCAATCTCATTTCTTTGTGGTCTCCACATATCAACTTTCTAGCACTCTTGTCTCAAGGCATTGCAACATCTATATCTTTTGTCTCTTTTTCTTTATTCTTATCTATTACAAAAATGTCTGGTTTTCTCGCAATCACTTTTCTGTCACATTGTATCATAAAACCCCACATCATCTTACAGAAGTCATTCTTCATCACTCCCTGAGGTTTCGTGTTCATACCATTTCGTTGCCGCTTCTAAATCAAACTTTTCAAATAATTCCAGTGTATATATTTGCAAACGTTATTGTGGCATTTTAGATACTTTTCTTTCCAATACAGTACACTCTCTAATTAGATAGTAAACATTTTCCTTTTTCTCACCACACATCCTTATATATAAACTTTCCTTACATACGTACAAGTAAATATCTGCAGCTGTAATTCTCGTCAACAACTTCCACAGTAAAGGATGGCACGTAATAGGACGAAAGTTGTCAGCAGCTTTTTCCTTTGTAGGGTCTTTTTGGTACAAAACATTGCTTCCATTCCTTCCATATATCATCCAGGTAGGTATTTCAGTCACTCCTTCCAAAATACCAAACGTTTGTTTGGCTATTGTTTCATGCAAGTAATTGATAGCCTTTATTTAGAAGCCCTGCACTCCATCCTTTCCTGGTCCTTTCCAGTTTGGCATTGCTTTTCATTGATTCTTCACTTCACTTTTATTGATCATCATCTTGTCTTTTTCATGCCTGAAATCGACCTCCCACTTCATGTTAATAAACCACTTAACCTGTGTGTTGTGATTCTTTTGAATACTCCATAAGCTGCTCCAGAACTTCTTTCTTTCCTCTGCATCAGGAATTTTACCTCCTCTTCCTTCTTTTCCATACAGGTCATTATAGTCGTTTTTTGATAAAAGGAGTGTTGATCCTGCACTGTTCTATTCTTTGTTTATAGTGCGTGATTTTAGCACTTGCAGCCAATATTTCTCTGTTTAACTCTGCAAAAACTCTATACTTAATTAGTAAGATATAGGTTTTTCCTTGCTTTTTTCACTAAACTGTCCTTTATTTTCTCTTTCCAAGCCATTTATTTCCTTTCTCAGTCTTTAAATATCATTTTCCATTCCCCTTTTCCACCATGGTTCTCGTATTTTACCCTTGACAGATTTTTTCAGCCCCATTTGGTCTGCAACCCAAACGCTTACAGCTCTAATAAGAATATTAATTTGTGTAATACTGTTTGTGTGGATATATTTTACCACTGCATTGGTTTTAACAGTTAACGTACTAAGGCAACACTTTTCAGCTTTTTTGAATGGGATACCATCAGTATTTTTACCTTCAACGATAATTCCTCGCAACTGATCAATTACGGTTTGTGCGTCTTCATTGGTACAAACTGGTCGATCTCAAAATGGTTTTCGTCTATAATTTTATTCATTACAAGATTTCTGTCCTTCCTCGTATCGTTCTGTGGTAAACAGTCATCAATATTTATTCCATTTATTGTAGGATCCGTAAAAGCTTCCTCGTTGTTGACCACCTCTACTTCCTTAATTTCCTTTTGGATATTTTCGAGCTCAAGCTCAGAAAGCCAGCCATTCTTCCTTATGGCCCTCGCCTGACCACATAACCGTTGCTCAATTTCATTTTTAAGACACCACGCTCTCTTCATTCTCTGAACATTCGTTGTCTGTAGCCTCTATTAGGTCTATCACTATCATCAAAAGGTTGTTTTGATGGCAACTTTGTTCTGCATTGTTCTGACATTTTCACTCATAGGAAGGTTAATGTTGATGAGGTGCCACTAACACAAGTACTTTTTCGAGAAACCATCTTCAGGAAGATTACAGATCAGAGGTGAAGACCTTCACCTGGCCATAAGTCAGGAAAAACCCACCAGACATCAACTTGATATTTCAAACCTCGGAATTTGGTTTTTATTCAGAGTTTTCCTTCTCCTAGTCGGACTGCCAACCAAGGCTAATGAGCTCAACCTACCCTGGCCTAACAAGTACTACCTCTTGCCCAAGGGTGACATGAAGGTAGCTGCGGCAAAGAGTAACCTCGTTCACCCACGTGGAAACTCCACAACCGGATCCATTTTGACGTCATACCAAGGACAAATTATCATCATCATCATCATCATCATTATGTTCAATGTTTCACTTCTCAACTTTAGTTCTTGATGTCGGTTAACTTGAAGGCAGGCAGCAACAAGCCACCAGAGGTTTCAGGTTTACGTCTGCAGACTCTTACGACGACAGTACCTTTCTCAGGATACGTACTGATCCTAACAACGCTGTTTTTTGTACAACTTCCATTTTGATGATTTCATCGCAATCCTTCAAATGTGATTCAAGCTTCTTACTAACCATTCTCAACGCACCTATAACAACAGGAATCACTTTAACCTTCTTTAGCTTCCATAACCGTGCAAATTCATCCTTCAATGGTTTGTATTTCTCAATCTTCTGTTTCCTTCACGTTTACATTTTGTCCCCAGGAATGGCGATGTCTATTATTTTAGCCTCTTTTGTTCTTTCATTTATCATCACAACATCAGGCTTTCTAGTTTTGATGTGTATAACAGTTTGTGTTATTCATTTTCGCTACAACCATCTGGCTTATGGTTGTACCATTCGTTGGCCCGTTCCAAACCTGCCGTACGACACATTGCCCAATGGACATACCTTGCCATATTATCATGACGCCTTTTATATTCTTTCTGTGCTAACTTGGAACACTCACGTACGACAAGGCCGACACTCTCACCCCTCTCGAAACACATTCTGCATAAAGGTGACTCTGCTGTTTTTTCAATGTGATATTTTAAATTGTTCGTTCTCAGTGATTGTTCCTGAGCACTACAAATCAACGCCTCAGTGGTACTTTTCAAGTCTCCCTTACTCAACCATCTCCAAGTCTTATCCCAATCAACGGCTCCAATCTCTTCTAAGAATTGTCCGTGCAATCTTTTCTCCTTTCACTCTCTTATCATCTCAACCTTTCCCTATCTCTTAAAAGCTTCTGGGTCCTTACATTCTTCTGTTTTCAAAAGACCTTGATTTTTAACCATCTGCAGCATCTCCTCTCTACTATTTAAAACGTACCATGCCAAATTATTTTCTTCAGTTCTTATGCATTTCTCGACACTAATCAGTCCTCTTCCACCTTCTTTCCTCTTTACATACGACCTTGCAACGTCACTTTTTGGGTTTAAGCTTCTGTGCATGGTCATTAATTTTCTTGTCCTCCTATCTACCTTTTCTAGTTCGTTTTTCGTCCAAAAAATGATTCCTGCACCGTATCGCATTAGTGATACACCCCAGGTGTTGATTGCTAGTTACCTTATTTTGCCCGTGCAATTTTGATTTCAAAATTAGTCTTACCCTCCTAAGGTACTCTTTCTGGAAAGATTCTTTAACTATATCCTCCATCTTATCCGACCCAATAATACCAAGGTATTTTTAGCCATTCTGGTCGACTTCTTTCATAATGTTACCATCAGTCAAGCTTAAGCCCTCACTTTTAATCATTTTTCCTCTCTTCAATACAAGGACAGCACACTTTTGAAATCCGAATTCCATCCTAATATCTCTGCTAAATGCGTGTACAGCAGACACCAAACTGTCGATCTCATTTTCGTTTTTTGAAAACAACTTTGAATCGTCCATGAAAAGCTAATGGTTGACTTTCATAGTCCCTAAGGTGTATCCAGCACCCATATTCCTTAGTATATTGGAGAGAGAAATCATGCAAAGTACGAACAACAAGGGAGACGGACTATCGTCTTGGAATATACCGCGCCTGATGTCAACCTCGCATAACTTTTCACCACATGCTGTTAAGACTGTCTTCCATTTTTCCATAGACTCAGTAATAAACTTTATGATGTTTTCGGATACATTTACCAGTTTTAGACATTCAATTATCCAGGAGTGGGGAATCATATCATACACTTTTCTGTAATCAATCCACGCCATCACCAGAATTTTGTGCCTTCTCTTACCCTCCTTCATAATGGCTTTATCAATGATGAGTTGGTCTTTAGTACCCCTACTTCTCCTCCAGGCATTTATAAATATTATCAGAAATAATACTTGTCATTAGTTTCCACATTAGTGGTGGACAGGAAATTGGTCTAAAGTTTCCCACGTCGTTTCCCTCAGAAGGATATTTTTGGCAAAGGACAGTTCTGCCTTTGGTCAACCACGCAGGAATTGACTCATTACCATTCATTTGATGGGCAATACGGCTATGGAGTGTTGTCAGATGTTTCAGCCAGTATCCTTGAACCCCATCTGGCCCCGGTGCTTTCCAATTGGATATTCGCTTAACTTGTTCTTTTACCAGACGTTCAGAAATCATCAAGTTGTCCTGTTGTACATCTTTCTTTTCTTTTTTCAATTTTTGAAGCCATTCTGCTTCTGAATTGTGCTTCTTTTCTTTCCTCCATATGTGACCAGAATGTCTTACTTTCCTCGGCATCTGGTATGACCTTCTCATCTTTCTCAGACCCATTTAACTTTTGATAAACTCCCTTTTGATCTTGACTGATTGTTCTATTTAGTCTGAATTGATGGATTCTCTCATCATACCTTTTACGTTTGTGAGATTTTGCAAATAATCTCTGATTTAGTTCTTCAGTAACCAGATTAATTCCTTTTGCTTTAATCCTATATTTCTGCTCTAATGCAGAGTACTTATTCCGTCTAACACTCTCACCGTTCTGAGTCCTTTTCAATATATTAATATGCTTTCGAATCTCATCGATTGACTTTTTAATCCTTCGCTTCCACCAGGGTTCTTTTGGTGTTCTCCTTTCATTAGTTGGGGTTCTTAAACCAAGCTCACCAGGAATGTAAATCGACGTTGCAAAAATCAGGTCATTCGTTTCAGCTTTGGTGTTTGTCTTAATATGGGTTATCACTTCATTAACACTTTTGGTAATGTTTGCTAACTTTTTATTCGTTTCCTTCATTATGGGGCATATTTGGTCTATTATCTGTTGTTGTTCCTCTGTTCTCTCTGCATTGTGTTCATCATCAAACTCTACTGGCACTTCAGGTAAGTTGACGTCGTCACGTAGGTCTACATCAAGCTCGGATTGAGATTGTGCTACATCATTATCCTGATCTACATCTTCAATGTTAACAACGAAGTCAGTTGCTGTCTCCTTTTCTAAGACACTTCTTTTAATCATTTCAATCTCCACCTCGGATAATAGCTCGTTTTTCCTTATGGATCTAGCCTGATCGCATAAATTCTGTTCACTGATGTCAAATAAACCTCTTTCCTTCCAAACACGATGCATCATCTGCCTATATTCTCGCATAGGTTTACCATCCTCATTCACTGGATCACTTAAAAAGTAGCACTCCATTACAGCTACGTTTAATTCTTTGTTCCACTTTCTCTTATGATGACCACCGGGTCCCTGCTGCTGATCCGGGGAGCACCTGCCGGGCGAGAGACCTTCACAAGTTGTTCCAGTCTCATTCACGCCGTTATTTTCATTAACTTTATCTGACATTTTTGCACTCATTTGAGGATTAGAGAAGTTAAGGTTACACTACCATCGGTATTTTTTTCAAAACACCATCTTTAGAGGGGTTGCCAACCAAAGCTAAAGAGTCCTCTCTACCCATGAAGCAGACTAGCCCGCGTCGGATGCCACCCAACATTTCTTGGTTTCGGGGAGAGCTAACAGGTACTACACCTTGCTCAAGGGTGACCTGGAGGTAGTTGTGGCAAAGGGTAACCTCATTCGCCCACGTCGAAACTCCACAACCGGATGCAGTTTAATGTTAATACCCAGGCCAAATCATTATTATTATTATTATTATTATTATTATTATTATTATTAATGTTAATGTTATCATCAGTACAAAATGTCTTTTTTAGGTAATTACCGAAAGTTGACTTGATTATACCCAACTTAATGCAGCCTTTCAATAAGAACAGGCACTTCACCTCTACATTAAAAGACAGCCTTTAGATTTGTAAGAAAGTTTTTTTCAATATTGTATTCAGCAGTAATACTTGAATACTTTTGAGGAAGAAGTAGGAATTTGATTTTCTAATTCAGTTTACCACTCTAGTCTCAACACTAACTCCACTCACAGTCATCCCTGTTGATTCCAATTTACAAATTGTTTCTTAACGCTTTAATGAAAAACGCAGAAATTGCCTCATAGTTCAATTACTGCCTTCAAAACCTTCAAAGTTACTATCTTTAAAATTATTTCCCTTTGAGATTATTGCTTTCAAATGCTCAAAAAATTATTTTCAGCAGCTCTGGAAAATTATTTTCAGCAGCTCTGCAAAATATACTAAGTAGAAGTGGTACAAATTCTGTCAATTAAACGGAAGCCAAACTCATCATCACACTGCAACACGTGATGTTGGGGAGAATCCGGTATCCTGGTACCTATTTTCTGGCTTTTTAGTAATTGCAATGCTTCTCCTATTCCCGACAATAACAGCCACACGTATTTTTCAAAATTAAAGACTCCTAAAAACATCGCTTCTATTTGCATGCATTCTGCACTCAACGTTTCCCTCTTTTAAGTCCGTGGCTACGTTCTCCGCACTCTGGCATAGGTACTTTGAATTTGTTAGGTCCAAAACAACCCAATCACCAATTCGTTGTTAACAAACTGCTTATCAAGAAGCCTCTATCACAACGTAAACTTGTTATTTAAAACTTTGATTATGATCAACCTCCACGTTGGTCGATAATTACATGCAGGGTAAACATACGTTCTTACCTCTGTTTTCTTTTTAACCCTCTGCATGGTGAGGGTGCACTAACTCGATGAACCCCAATTAAAATGGTTAAAGGAAGTTGATATTCCTATATTTTGAATAAAACAACACCTTCCACATTATACCAAATTATTCTTGGGTTCAAACAAATTACCTTTATTTCAATGTAGTTTTAAAACGTTTTCAAGCACACACACTTCACTGATTCATATATCCTTTCGAGGGCTAGTCTTTGGGACCTTAGCTGCACTGTGCAGCTTACTCTGCCACAAGGTAATCCAACACCAACTGCTGGAATTTACACTGTTGTTTATCATCTACTAATATTTCATAGCTTTCTGATTTTTTAAAATCCTGGTGTAAGATGAAAAATGGTTGTCGGACAGAATTGTAGCCAGCTACCGCAACAACTCAATATTCTGTAATTTCCTCGCTTTGGAAAGTAATGAATAGAATTCCTTTTAAAATAGATTATGTTCAGTAATGGTATCACTGAAAATATGTATGGCAATCCGTGTGTGAAAACAAACTACAGGCTGTGTTTACTTCAACAATTGTTAAGGCAAACAGAATCAAATTAACTCGAACGATTAAGGTACAGTTGTTTTCTGCTCAAAACTGGTATGACATTGTCTGTTGTCACAAGTGGCAGACGAAAAATATAAATAAACTAACGGCTTGTCTGCTTTTGTTTTCCAACAAATGACTAATTACAAATGCAGCCGCACATCTTTTGCCATGTAATTTATTAGCTGCAGTAAGAATTCACTATTATTTTTTAAACTAAAGGATTATTATAAAATACTTTTTACTTACCATGATAGCGTCTGTGATATCACATTATTTACTGAAAAATACTGTCACCGTTTGATACGATACCGAAGTGAAGGAAACAACACATCAAATCTACCAAGATAACTCGGTGAAACCTCAACATTAGACAGGGTGACAACTCGTTTCCGTATCCTCAGTTTTAAGGTTCTTACTACACAACACTTCTTATCTCATTCAAAGTAAAGACAAATAATTCAATATCTAAATTTACTTACAGTCAGTTTTGCCACAGACCTTCCAGGCAGAAAATATTATCATGACAAGGGCGGTCAGGATTCTGAGTCTCCAGTGGCAGGACGATATTACTGATTGCCACATATTGAATATTAGTCAACTTGCATGCTAAAAGAGAAGCAGTCTGTGAATTACTGTAGATTTTCCTTTGGAGCAGTTTTTAACAGTCTTCAAATTGTATTGATTCACAACAAATCATATTCTATCTCTTTCCTTGCTGGTTCACAGTCACGGAAGTAAATTTATAAACGGTAAACTGAGTGTTCCTTTGCAGTTGGCGTTCATGCTGTGATTTTCCTTTTTGTCACTTGATTATTCAGATACGATTATTCAGAAAAATCGCATTTGGAAAGTAAACTATACCAACGCAGCTAATTTGAATGCACAACCTTGGTAAGAAAACTTGCTTGACTTCAGTTTTTCATTCACATGGCAACAACCTTGATGCTCAGTGTTACGCCTTGAGTGAGAAGAGATTGAATTTCAATCTTTATTTGCTTTTCACACTTGGAAGTTTCGTCAAATGTAAACGAAAGAAAGGGTACTTTTCTGAAAAGAATGAACTACATTTCGCACCTTTGATCAAATGTCTTGTTGTCGATGACCTGAGTTTGAAAATAAATTATTGGTCTGTCTGCGTGGACAAAAATCATGCGATGGCTGGTGAGAGAAACATTACACCAGGTCTTTAAATATATAATTGATATGCAACTCTTAAAACATCGTGTCGGGCACCAAGGTACTTCTCTCTGACACGTGGTAACAGTTTTACGATCTGGAATTAACTATGCCCACTTCTGGGGTATCGGAAGGAGAGAAAAGAACAAACAAGTCAAACAAAAAACTTCTTTGAAAAATGAAAAAGCACATGTAAAACAAAACACAACTTTCTAGAAAGATTCATATGAAAATATTAAATTTTTTAAAACGGACAACAACTTATTTCCATGTTCCTTTCTCGTCCGAAAGACTATGCCTTGACAGACAGTTTCTCATTAATAATAGATTATGTTCATGAGACCTTAGACCCTTTATGCAGATAACAAAAAAAGTTGCATCAAAAATGCAGTTCCAGTATTGTTTTTTTTATTGTTGTTTACTCGAAACTTGTGATTTTGGAGACTAACGAAAGTCGCAAAAGCGATGGACCGGAAATGCAAAAAACATTACAAGAACAATGAAAAGCCATCAGGCTCTGCGGGTATTTGCGCTGCAGAGAAGCTTTCTGATCCGGACGTTGCTTCTTTTTTGAAACAAATCGTTTCAGAATGAATAATGAATCTTATTCTTTGAAGGAGGCTGGACCTTCTTGATCAGTTCGAACAACAGTTATAGCATTGTAAACCCCAAGGGGTGCATAAGTATCAGTTTTGATTCTTTTAACATAAAAAACGATATTTTTAATTTGAACGTGGTCACTGGAAAACAGAACAGAAGTTCAATGAGAAAAAGAATATTTTTAAACTCTTCAAGTTTACTTGAGAAAAAGACTCCATTCTTCTATCTTAGATAATCTGTTGCTGATTGATTCAAGATAGATACTAAATATTTACTTAACTATACCACTCGTTAATTAATTCTGACGAGTACACTGGCCCTGGCCTTTTCTGTATCGATACCTGAAATCATCGGTACATGTACCGGATAAAATTAGACATCATTAAAACCTCCTTCCATTCTTTTCCTAGACTTCAAAATTAAAAGTCAGCACCAAACCTTCTAAACATGGGAAGTCGGTATCGTCTTTTTCCAATGCATTCTATTGTTTTGCTGATTATATTTAGTTCATTTCATTTAATGTTGCCTGGGGCTGCGCAAGCCAGCGCAGTCACAGCCGGACCCAAGCCTGGAAAAGACAGAGGGTTGGGCGTCAGAAAGAGCATCCGGCCCGTAAAAACTCATGCCTCAAAGACAATTATGCAGCACACCAATCATGAATCAGTGACCGATAGGGGGTCACCCAGTAAAAGCGACGCGCAGCGGCAAAAGACCCCCGACGTTGCGAGTAGTAAGCAAGTGGTGTCAACCACAAAGCTGAGGCTATCCACACTGAACATATGCACCATCACAGGGAAAAGCAGGGAAGTAGCCAGCATTATGGCGAAAAGGAGGATAGACATACTATGTCTGCAGGATACAACGCGGACAGGGGGGAAGGCCAGGGACATCGGTTACGGGTGTAAGTTGTACTACTCTGGCGGGAAAAAAACGAAGAACGGGGTACCCATCTGCTTACGCAACAAGTGGGTGGAGAAAGTGGTGACAGTGGATCGAACATCTGATAGAATAATGTCACTCAAGCTTCTGACACCAGGGAGAACCTATAATATATTCTCAGTGTATGCACCACAACAAGGCTGTGACCAGGAGGAGAAAGATACATTCTGGAATGAACTGAAGGAGAAGGTAAACGAAACGGCAAACACGGAGGAGATTGTTGTAGCCGGAGACATGAATGGACACGTAGGATGCGACCGTGGTTCAAGTGAGCGCTGTCATGGAGGAAAGACCCTAGGGACTAGAAATGAGGAAGGCGAAAGGATACTCACGATGGCACAGACTCAGGACCTAGTTCTAGTGAACATTTTCTTCACGCAGCCAGACGAAAAACTGATCACATACAAGAGTGGGGGGCAACTCGACAGTGATTGACTGCATTGCGATGCGGAGAAACCGGTTAGGACATGTAAGAAATTGCAATGTGATACCAGGGGAGGCAATTGCGTCGCAACATCGACTGTTAGTGTGCGGTCTGAGTATATCTCGCATCAGGAAAAGAAACCGGAAAAGGAAAAGAAAGACCAAGTGGTGGAAGCTCGGAGGGGAAGAAGGAAAACGGTACCTGGAGAGAGTGGAAGAGCTTGTAGTTGAGTTGGACAAAAGTGATCAGCTAACATGGAAAAACACACATCCAAAAGGCATGAAAATCGCCGAGGAAGAGCTTGGAGAATCAAAAGGAGGAGGAGGATACCTGGAGAAGGAAACTTGGTTTTGGAACCCTGAAGTTAAGCAAAAGGTGGGAGCGAAGAAGCAGGCCTTCAAGAGTTGGCAGTCAACAAGGTCAGATGAAGATCACGAAGCTTACAAAGCGGCGAACAAAGAAGCGAAACAGGTAGTTGCAAAGGCAAAGGAGGAAGGCTATCAGGAAATGTACAATGACCTAGAGGCGAATGGGCCAAAGGAAAGCTACAAATTGGCAAAGACGAGGAAGAGAAGATCTCAAGATATTGACCGACTGGTATTTGTAAAGACCAGGATGGCAAAGTGCTCACAGAAGATACTGACATCAATACAAGATGGGAACAATATTTTGACACCCTGCTTAACACCATGAATGTCAGGAAAGAACTTCAGTAGATCCCTGGGACAGAAGGGCCAATCCCGATAGTAACAGAGGAAGCAGAAGATGGCAAACAACAAGGCGACGGGACCGGATCAACTACTTATTGAGGTGATCAAACAGATGAAAGAAAAGGGCGTGAAATGGATGACGGCCATGCTCGCAGATCTCCAGAGACACGGAATTCCAGAAACCTGGAAATCCAGCACCATCACACCACTCTACAAGAAGAAAGGGGACCCTCTCAGTTGTAACAACTGCTGGGGCATCAAGTTACTCAGTCATTCGCTCAAGCTATGGGAGAGGGTGATTGAGGCGAGAGATTGTTGGTATCAGCGAAAGGCAATACGGCTTCCAAAAGGGGAAATCGACCACTCAACCAATGTTCTGCATGCAGATGCTGCAGGAAAGGTTCAGAGAATTCAACAAGAGTCTTCATCTGGTGTTTGTCGATCTGGAAAAGTCTTATGACACAGTGCCAAGGGAGCTGATTTGGTACTGTCTGAGGAAAAGATCAGCTTCAGAGGAGTACATCCGGATCATCCAGGACATGTACAACGGATCTACAACCAAGGTGAAAACAATGATAGGTGAAACCAACGACATCCACATAAGGGTAGGATTACATCAAGGGTCAGCACTGAGCCCTTTCCTGTTCATAATCATCCTGGACGTCATCACAGAGGAGATCAGAGAAGAGGTTTCATGGGCAATGCTTTTTGCAGACGACCTCGTGTTGTGTGACGAGAATGCACAAGACATGGAGGGGAGGTTGGACGTATGGAGAAAGTGTTTGGAAGACGGAGGGCTAAAAATAAGTAGAACGAAGACGGAACACTTAATGCTAGCAAATGACCAGGTGATCATCAAGCTAAGAGAATACAACAAGGAGACACACACTGACTTTCCCCAAACTACAACTTTCAAGTACCTTGGAACAACAATTCATCAGGAGGGAGGCTGTAGCGCTGAGGTCGACAAGCTGATAGGCAGAGCGTGGGAAATATGGAGCAGTTTAACTGGTGTCCTGTGCGACAAGAAAGTCCCAACGAGGCTGAAGATGTTGTTATACAAAGTTTGCATACGACCGGCAATGATGTATGGCAACGAAACATTGCCACTCACAAAGAGTATGGAGAATCGCCTGAGCACCACCGAAATAAAGATGCTGCGCTACATCCACAGGATCAGTCTGGAAGAACATCGAGCGAATGAAGACATCCGGAAAGTGGCAGGGGTAGAGCCAATCAGTACAATGTTGAGAAGAAAGAGATTGGGGTGGTACGAGCACGTAAGCAGGCGAGGAGAGCAAGAGGACATCAAGAGGGTCACCAACATGAAAGTAGAAGGAAAGAGAGGGCGAGGACGGCCGATGTGCCGATGGTGAGACACCATCCAGAATGACATAAAGCTGTGGAATCTGAAGCCATCCGACACCCAAGAGCGAGAAAGATGGAGAGTACTGCTCAAGAGAGGAGCGCTGCAGACACCCGCGACCCCGACAAGGAACGGCGGAGAAGGTGAGAAAGAGAAAGGTGAGAAATTTAGTTCATTTTATTTAGTTTTATGAGTTCGTTCTTTCACCTAGTTAATTTAATATTTTGATATGTTGTACCATTTTCTTTTAACGTTTCTTTGCTTCAACAAATCTAAATACGACTCAACTTTTGAAAAGCCTTTTAAGCTTAACAATGTCTATATTGTCACTTTGTAAATTTAAAGATAATTTTTTTCACTGTTGTTAATACCTCCAAATAATACAGCACATTCAAGATTTTTATTACAAGATTGTTAACAGGGTCTTATGTAATATGAAAATGAATATACCTGACAAATCTTTCGGGTAGAGAAGCAAATCTATCAGATGAAGAAACAATTATCTCCAACTTTGTCGGACCATTATTTCCGGCAGTGTACACTGTTCCTGGAATAATTCGTCTATGAAATGAAAATCTCTTCCCAGTCCTCAATACAAATGCTGTTTTCAAAAGTTTTAAAATTTCAATTCGAAGACAGTGAAAAAAGTTGTGAATATTCCGACACCTGTATCTAAAAAGGGGAAAGTTGAATTCAAACGGGTGAATAGTGAAACACAATATTGATTCTGTGGTTTTGGAATTCTCTCCATTGTCTATTGTTCTTACTGCTGAGTCAGTAGATCATTCTCGATTGTTTATTGTGTAATGGAAATGCATCGTCATGCTTACATGCAGAACGTTCTCGATCTTTCTGTCGACTGTATCCGAGCTCTAAATATAGTAACCTGTCGTTATACATTTCCGACATGGTCAGTTTTAAGCATAAGATGACTGTCAGTAACAAAATACCGCCAGTGTCTTTATGCTTCAACGACTGCTCGAGCTTCTTTCTCTGTTGCTGAGTATTTCAACTCACTTCTTTATAGAGTGCGTTAAAAAATGGATTTAGGCCTACTCCCTGAATTAGAATACCTGCCAAGGCTACCGTTCATACGTCAAAGGAGGTATCCTCGTCAATAGTGGAGACAGATGCTTCAGAGACTAACTTTTTTGGATTCTCGAACGTTTGGACAGCTGTGGCTGTCAATGGAAGACATTTGTAGAACCTCTTGAGGCTGGCATCATGATTCTCTTAATTTTTACCACAGATGGTTATGTTATTAAAGCTGGGAAAAAACTCCTATAAAATTTCTCTTTGAGAGGATGTTGCACCATTGGTAACTCCAAAAGGTAAAGGGGGAAACTGCTGAAGTTTACCTTCAGCTTCAAAAGTGGCTTGTCATCTTGCTTAGTAGTACCAGGTGGTATGTACTTTGAAGATATAAGATACTGCTAATTCTGTACTAGATAATTTTGTCCTTGATTTGTGGGAAAAGAAATTCATCGATCTGAGTGAATCTATTTATTGTCTTGAAACTAATTTATTCCTAAACGTCTCTTGTGGTTCTCGTCTTTGGTGACTATTATTTTAGAATACCATGGTGACTAGCTGGGTTCACTAACAATTGTTTCAATAGTATGTCTACTTCTAGACTACTGAATATCATATCTCCTTCGTCTTAATTTAGTAGCAATGACAGGTGACAGTCAGTTTTGAAGCCTTCAAATGGTGGGGAAGGGTGGAGATCCAGTGTAATTAAGCTGCACAAAGATAAGAAAGGTGTCTCTCTACCTGCATGTAACTGTCATGTGGGGTCTTAAAATCAAGGGCTAGGATCAAGTTAGATCATAGCAAAGCAATGGCAATACTGATAGAAGGAAATCATTCTAGGTTTGGCCTTGAAAGTCAAAGTCCACAGTGTAGAGTCCCTCCACCCTTGTCTGGAGAGTAGATGTAGCCACAGATACAGTAATAAATGAGAAGTCAGATGCAGCAGCAGCTTGAATTAAACTTGATTGGATTTAGATTTTACAGCTCCCACAATCAAAGAATATTTTGATCTTTCAGTCAGTATTAACTACAACGATAACAGACGACTGCTGGGCTTCTAACGGATGCGAGTGTAGATGTGGGCAAGCAAACTTTCCTTTGATCTTGATGGTTTCCCTCTAAAAACGTTTGTAAAATGCCCCCTCTTCCGACATTTATTACAAACAGCGCCACGAGCAGGGCACTTGATGACACAATGTTCAGAAGAAACATTTACTGTCACTTCTTGTTTGAAGATAAAGTGTTAGGTTCCGACTGTAGTAATTTCTGGCTATTCGTTTCAAGCAACCACTTTGTAGTATTGTATGACCAAACAGCCTTCTGAATTTTGTGTGGCAGAGACGAGTCCTCTAGGCTAGTCAGAATTAGCTTAGAATCGAAAGTTTTGTCCTTCAGAAGTTCCAGAAGTGCAGGTATCTGCTTCAAAATGTATTGGACAAAGTGCCTGAACCAAACCCGAAATTTATCGAGACAGTCTCGTTAAAACTTAAAATATAAATGATTGCGATAAGCAATGGTAAAAAAAGAATGAGTATTGAACGTTAGAAGAGAATGAGGATTGTTATTATGTTATTACGACTAGATGGAAGTGTTTCAACACCAGCTGGTATCTATTTTGTGGTACCCATCTTGTTGCCTTCACTTCACCTTAAAATTCTTGTAAGGTTATAAGGAGATAAAAAGGTATAAAAAGAGCGACAATAGACCCTTTCTACCACACTTTGCCGTCATAAATGGCCTCGTCTCCAGGAGGCATTTGGATGCTCCTTCGCATGCGACCGAGGTCATCCGGCAATACACGAACCTTGTCTTTTAAATTCCAAAGATCTTTGTCTTGGCATGTAATTCAGCCAATTAAATACGCAAATCTTGTAATAAAAAATAGGGTTCTTTTCTATTGCAGAGGTCATATCTTCTGACGGGCTTCTGCCGTATCTTTCGCTCGACCAGACTCCGCCACCTGCTCCTGTCGCTAATGTCCTCTCTCTCCAGATCAAGCCAGCGAAGGTCTGTTTTCACTGTATCCCTCCATCTTTGCTTTATACACAAGTTAACTCTCTCCATTTGTTCCAGGCTTTAGAAATGCGCAGTTAGACTTCCCTTTGGCAGCCTCCCTCCTGTTGGATCGTGGTGCTAAGGTATTTGAACTGGTAACATTTCGGTAGCATGGCTCTTGCGTTCGAGTTGTATTCATTCATCATGATTTCTCCTGTCTCTCCAACTGGTGGCAAATACTCTTCAACCCCGCATTCTCCATCACCTCTCTCCACTTCTCAAGTCACTGCTCAAGTTCTAGTCGATCATCTGCGCAGAGCACCAACTCATCGGCGAACAACATTGCCCAAGGGGTTTCTTCATCAATTTTGTCAGTGATGACGTCCATGATGATTATGAAGAGCAACGGGCTAAAAGCTGATCCCTGGTGAAGTCCAACTTCTATCTTTATCTTTTCTGACTTTCCCGAGCCTGTGCTGATTCTGGTAGTGCTGCTCTCGTACATGTCCTTAATCACTCGAATGTACTCCTCTGGAACCCCTCTTCTCCGAAGTTAGTGCCAAATTAGCTCCCTGGGGATAGTGTCGTAGGCTTTTTCAAGGTCTACAAACACCATGTGTAGTGGCCTGTTGTGTTCCCTGAATTTTTCTTGCAATATTCTTAGGCAGAACATTGGTTCTGTAGTTGACTTTCCTCTTATTGGAATCCATACTGATTTTCCCTGATGGTAACTATTTCTCTTTGTCTTGTTTCAATGACTCTTTCAATGAGCTTCAGGCTATGGCTGAGCAACTTTATTCCTCTACAATTTCCACATTCAAGTGGGTCTACTTTCTGCTTAAAGATGGGTGTGGTAGTGTTCCCTCTCCATTCCTGTGGTATTCGGTCTCTCATAATGTTTCTCATTACTGCTGTTATCCAAGACATTCCTTTTTCTTTCAGACATTTCACTAGCTCAATTGGTAATTCGTCTGGTCCCGTTGCTTTATTTGTTTTCATTCTCTCAAGTTGTATTTTAACTTCACTCTCGTTGATATACTGCACTGGTCCTCGCACCGGTGGTACCTCCTCTAATTTCTCCATTCGATTTTGGTGTTCATTAGGGTGTGGAAATGGCCGCTCGATCTGTCTCGAATTTCTCCATCTTCACATAGAATTTTCCCATCCTTATCCTTTACAAGGGGCAGTCTGTCGATGTCCTTTGACCTCCTGTTCCTGGTTTTTGCCAGGCGATGAATGATCTGAG
>RDPX01000047.1:2992633-3022611 GCA_003991215.1 Morbakka virulenta | reverse complement strand
GATAGTGTCGTAGGCTTTTTCAAGGTCTACAAACACCATGTGTAGTGGCCTGTTGTGTTCCCTGAATTTTTCTTGCAATATTCTTAGGCAGAACATTGGTTCTGTAGTTGACTTTCCTCTTTGGAATCCATACTGATTTTCCCTGATGGTAACTATTTCTCTTAGTCTTGTTTCAATGACTCTTTCAATGAGCTTCAGGCTATGGCTGAGCAACTTTATTCCTCTACAATTTCCACATTCAAGTGGGTCTACTTTCTGCTTAAAGATGGGTGTGGTAGTGTTTCCTCTCCATTCCTGCGGTATTCGGTCTCTCATAATGTTTCTCATTACTGCTGTTATCCAAGACATTCCTTTTTCTTTCAGACATTTCACTAGCTCAATTGGTAATTCGTCTGGTCCCGTTGCTTTATTTGTTTTCATTCTCTCAAGTTGTATTTTAACTTCACTCTCGTTGATATACTGCACTGGTCCTCGCACCGGTGGTACCTCCTCTAATTTCTCCATTCGATTTTGGTGTTCATTAGGGTGTGGAAATGGCCGCTCGATCTGTCTCGAATTTCTCCATCTTCACATAGAATTTTCCCATCCTTATCCTTTACAAGGGGCAGTCTGTCGATGTCCTTTGACCTCCTGTTCCTGGTTTTTGCCAGGCGATGAATGATCTGAGAGTCATTTCTTTCCAGCTCCCAGGACCTCCCTAGCTGCTTCTATTATATCGGGGTAGGTTGTCTGCCACTTCATTTTCGTCTCGTCTTCAGTGTCTTCCAGTATTTCTTCCAGCTTCTCTACTAGGTCTCTTCCTTCCTGTCTTTTCAGTTTCCACCAACAGGTCCTCTTGTCCCTCTTTCTCCTTCTCTTCTTCTTTTTTACGTAGATGTAATCTATTACTAGTAGGCGGTGTTGAGGAGCTACGCACTTCCCAACAATCATCTTGCAGTTCTTTATTCTGCTTAGGCCTTCTCTCCTTGTCGTGATGTAATCAATAATTGTCTTATTAGGGCCGCTCTCAAAGTTATAACTCTGCGGGTCGCTCTTAACGAAGAAGGTGTTCACCAGGGCCAGATCACTAGCTCTAACAAAGTCAAGGATCTCCTCTCCGTCCGCATTGATGTTACCACGTGACTTCCCTCCATGCCATCTCTCGTATCCCTGTCTACTGCTTCCCACATGTCCGTTCAGGTCTCCTACCTGGAAAAGCTCCTCCTCTATTCGAATGTTATCAGTTACCATTGCTAGTTCTGCCCAGAATCTCGCTTCTCTTCCTCATCACAGCCTTGTTGTGGGGCATATGCTGATATGATGTTGTAGGTTATCTGGAGGGTCACCAACTTCATGCTGATGATCCTGTCAGATTTCCTATTTGCTTCTATGATCTTATCTTGCCATTCTTCCTTCAGGCATATCGCAACTCCATTCCGTGGTCTTGTCCCTCAACTATAGTAAAGTTTCAGTCCTTCTCCAATGTTTCTTGCCTTTCCTCCAGCTTTCCCTCCAGTCCATCACGTCTCTTGTAGGCAAAGTATGTCCAGTTTCCAACGAGTCATCATGTCTACAATCTCTCTACTCTTCGCTGTTAGCGTTACGATGTTTAGGGTTGCTATCCTGATCGTTGTTAGCATCGCTTGCTTACTTCTCACAGCATCAAGGCAAGTATTCCACTGCTCATCGCTTAACACAGATGATGCCCTAGCATTGTTAGGTTGTCGTTGGTTTTCAGGCATAATTTAGTTTGAGGCATATGATTTTTACCAGCCGGATGCTCTTTCTATAGCCGAACCCTCTGTCTTTATCCAGGCTTGGGGCTGGCTGAGGGATGCGGTGGCTTGCTCATCTCCCAGGCGACATTAGAGGTCATATCTTTTATTGTTTACGAAATCTCTCTTCAGCTGGGTTTCAATTTCCTGTGCAGAAGCTACTTTTTCCCTTTTGTTTTCAGAAGTTGTGAAATGTGTGTTTCTTACCAATTATCATTTACTATAATGTAAACAATTACTCACTGTATTTTATCTATAAAAAATGTATTTATTTATGATTAAAAATAAACATTTGAAGAAACCAGCCTGGAGGAGTAAAAAAAGTTCCTACAGTGGCATCATTTAAGAACTGATGACATTCCAAATTTCTCTCCTGAAAACCAATCTTCCCGTAACTCAGTTGAAGATCACGTGGCCGATAATCAGAGGAATTGAGGGTTCGGTTTCCACTTGCGACGATTTTGATTTTCAAAATTTTCACCATGTAATCATTACACCACCTTCAACCGGAGGTCAGAAAAAACAACAGCCATAATTATTTGGAGAAAGGGGAGTAAAGGTTGGTTACCAAATTAGAAGAATACGCCTGAAATGTAAAATGCAAGTTAAACAAAGACTTCAATTAATTTTGTAGGGAGCAAAATATTATACAAATCTGTCATTGAATCAACAACCAATGGTAGTCACTTAGACATCAATTAAGATGGTCTGGTTCTGCCGCTCTAAAACTAAAACTAACCGAATCTGGGCAAACAATTTGCGTGACTTCTTACAGCTGTTTCTTTTGTGCGACTTTAATACTACACCTATTGTTTGAAAAATCAATATTGTTACGTACTATGTTTGGGAAGGGGCATGGTGATATCTGTGGCAGGACATTTTTCTCAGCCGGAAAGGAGGCAGTACAGCTGTCATGTTTTATGGTGTAGCGGTTGCCCCGTAGCCACTGTCTGGCTTCCCAAGTTGTAAGGCTATTCCATTAGTCTCTCACGTCAAGCACCAACATTACTTTCACATGGTGCCCTGTGTTCTCACAAGGACTGGTTTGCTGGTGCAACCGAATGTCCATCAGGACAACTGGACAAGGCTAGTAGGGCCTTAAACTTAAAAGTGTAAATTTGCCAAGGAGAAGGAAATCTCTGATATAAAATCCACCCTTCGGATGCCAAATCAATCTTTTCAGGGGTCCAGGGATGTAGCGGAAAGGACAGGTAAGCCAAAATCCAGGCAACAAAGGCTAAAGCTAAGGTCCCTCGACAACAGAGGACGTTAATATGAGTGCAAAAGATGTGACGGCCTTTCAGGAATATGGGTAGATTGAACTCACCAGCCTAGTAGTGGAGGCAATCAAGGACGGCGAAGACACTGATATGAAAAATGCTGAAGTCAAATGTGTTTTTCTGACCTTCTCAGGGGCATGACAGGAGCATAACGCATCCGCGCTGATATGGCAGTATACAATAAAGATAAATTTAATCACGTTGTGGAACCTTGTCATGAGTATGAATGACGAAAAGCTCTGGAAAATCAAAAAGAAATTCTCACAGGAAAACAAGCTGCTGGCCACCTTATGAAAATACCTTTGAAAAGACTAGCCGCATTGATATTCCAGAATATAGAGAAAAGGAATTACAGAACTAGCAGGTGCGATACAGAAATGCGGACACTGAAGAAGAACTAATGAAATATTCATTTACCGAGGAAGACCTTGAAAAAGGGTAGAAGCAGTTGGAGGAAGAAAAATCTTCAGGGCCTAATGGCACCACAATTTAGATGTGACAGCACCTTGCAACATCGCCCAGAAAGACACTGTTGGAGATCTTTACCGCCAGTTGAAAAATGGATCATTAACTCAAAAGTGGAAAAATCCCACAATGATACCCATCTGAGAGTCAGGAAAGAACAAAATGAAGGCTGGCGGCTACAAATCCATAAGCCTGAACAACTGTGTGGAGAGCTTTATGGAAAGGTTAAACAACTGTACGATGAACTGGTACCTGGAAAAGAAAGCGATCATATTAGACAGACAGGGTTGATTCACACAATACCTATTTACCAATAACCAGTTCTCCTGCATCGTCAAAGAGATTAAAGTTGTCTTCCAAGAGAATAGGCACACAATTGTAGTTTGAATAGACCTGAAAAAACGCCCTTGACAAGGTATGAAAAGGTAAGTTCTAAAATTTTAAAGGGACCCGCACGGAATCACAAGCTACTACAACCGGATCAGCCAGTACCGTACAAACAGAAAAGCCCAGGTACGGAGAAGAAGAGACTCGAAAACTGTAAAGAAAGGCGTTCATCAAGGGAAATTAATGTAAATTAATCTTTGACGACATCGCGGCATGTATTCATGGAACAATATATGCGGATGATCTGGGTGTCTAGTGCTGAGAGCAAATGTACAAGCAACCAGCACCAAGAAACAAGAATGTCTGAGAAAACTAGAGAAGTAAACAAAGAAGTGGGTGGTGATTATAAATGCCAGGAAATCAACGTTCAAAATGTGACAACAAAAGAGGAGAGTCCATGCTTTGAAGTGAGCGGACAATCTGCCTCAGGACAAGTCGTCCATAACCTTGGCGTTACCTTAGACGCAAGGATGACTTGGAAACAATTTATCAACAAGTGTACAACCAGACCTAGAGTTAGAACAGCGTTTATGAAAAAACTGCACGGAAGAACGTGGTGAGCAGACCATTTCATTAAAAAAAGGTCTACCTTAAGTGAGTGAGACCTGTTGTTGAATATGGAGCAGCTGCATAAAGCATATCAGCTGAAAAATCCAAGTACAACAAGGTTGCCAGAGTCCAGAAACAAGCATCTTGATAATCACTGGTGCACTCAAGTCAACCCAATCAAAGTGATGAACACCTTGGCTGACGTTAAGCACCTTGAGAGCAGACGAGACACCAAAGTATTGATTCAATCTGCCAAGATCAAGAAGTTGAAGAGGCATCCCATACTCAAGAGAATGTCAGAGCAAACCAAGTGCAGACTAAAGCGCAACAATTTTGTCCACAATGCACAAAGACTGGAGAGGACGGATACTGATCTATTGCAGGGAGGAGGCGTAGCATCCCCATACTCCCAATAGTGTTAACCTGCAGTAGAAAACATTTCCCTAAAGTGAGAGAAAATTTACCAGGCACCCTTGCAAAGGGAATTTAGTCAGAAACTGAAAAAAGAGCTATGACAATGGAGTGCATGGAACATGGTTACCCGGAGGAGCACGTAACCTACGCATTCACAGGCAGTCCAACAGAAGAGAAAAACAGAAATATAGGAGGCGGAATTATCATCACGCTAAAAGATGGACTAAAGACTCTGCAGGCCATCACCAGTAGTTTTCTGACACAAGCTTCAACAGTCACAAAGAACAAGGAAACAATTCACTCCAACGCTGACATAATCTCAGATCCCCTATTTATCTTGCAAGAAATCCAGAACCACCGCAACAAGGAAATGAACACCCTTGCGTTTTCCCTAGAAGCTTTGCAACAATCCACTGTGCAGACAGTCATGCAGTTGATGCTCTCACACTGCAACATACAGTTCAACGAGGAGGCCGACAGACTGGCAAGTAAAGGAGGGCATCTACCACAGGACGAACAGTATATCGCTTTGGAACAGGCAAAGGCTATTGTGAAAGAAAAGCAAAAGACAAGATGGCATAAAAGATACCCACCTTTCAACAAAAAGGATTCATATTAACTACCTTCCAGCGATGATTAAGCGAACACCGTAAGACTAAGGACTGACCATTGGAGACTGAGACACTACATGTTTACAAAGTTTCCACATAAAAATTTCTGCGATGCTTCCCTGGGGTGCTTCCAAAATGACAGTAGAGCATTTCCTGCAAAAGTGTCGGACACACCAGAATCTGAGAAAAGAGACCTGACCTGTTGACAAGCCGATTAGGAAGAAGCTTTTCGGACCTTGGGAGAGCTTTTTGAGGACCACATCATTCGTCAGGGCCTTCAAAAATGCTGCCTGAGCAAACGGCATGACGAAGAAGTACTATATTTGAAAATGCCATTCCCTAAGTTGTGACACTAATTTCCTGCTCCCAATTTTAGAGCAGTAGCTGTCGTGAGTAATAGTTTTCTTTGCAAGTTGGGCAAAGTTTGAATTATCTTTTTATAACAGCTTTGCAAAAATTCCCGAGCGAAAGGAGGGTAAAAACCATCGCAGGCAAATTTTTTTCTCGACGTTTTACGAAGTAACTTACGAATTTTGTACGGCAATTGGTTTCCTTTAATGCGCACATAAAATTTGATATTTTGGGTTATATAAGTTTTCAGGCAAGTGGGCATTGTAACGAAAGAGAAAACTGTAAATTTGACAGACATATTCTTCTTTTATTACTTTGATTTTGAGAACAACACAAACAAAGACAAAATTAGAACTCTAAAAATTCTTCGCCACTGCTTTCCAAGTTTAATAGAGTTGCTGCAGCGATGTCCATTATAACATAACGATTTGCTGAAGAGGGAGCTACACTCCGCCGTTTTGCTGGATAATTCCGTGATTTAGCTCCATTGAGGCGTCTTATTTTGTTTTCAAACCGGAGTTTTAAATGAGCTTCAGGATCAATTTCAAAAACCTTCTTTTCCTTTGCGTATTTACTTCTCCAACCTCTCTTGACTCATACGATTTCGTGATTAAATTTTAATTCTATTCATTCTACTGAATTCTTGCACTACGTTGGTATTGGTCTTCTTATTCTTCTTTCGGCATTTCCCTTTTCAGGGGTCGCCACAGCTAATTGACTTCTTTCACTTGAGTCGGTCACGTGCGTCTTTCTCGGTCAAGCCAAGTTCCCTCATGTTATCTCCCACNTTTTCAGGGGTCGCCACAGCGAATTGACTTCTTTCACTTGAGTCGGTCACGTGCGTCTTTCTCGGTCAAGCCAAGTTCCCTCATGTTATCTCCCACACAGTCTTTCCATCTCCTCCTTGGCCTTCCCTGCTTTCTCTTGCCAGGCAGCTCCATGTTCAACACCCGTTTAGCAATGTGATCCTCCTCCCTCCTTTGCACATGTCCATACCACCTTAGCCGTGTCTCTCTCAGCTTTTCTAAGTTGGTATTGGTAAATGGTTTAAATAAAAGAATTCAAATAACGCGAAGGATGGTTTTACATTCTGTAGGAATACCCTCGTGTGTGAAAATCTCTTTCGTAACTTCTAAATGATCTGGTTTTTATCGTAAATTCAACAAAGGCAAAGCGTGGACTTCAAACGATCCCATTCAGGAGTTATCTTGAGAATATCACTGCCATTTTTTTACAACAACCTTGCATAGTTTTTTGTTATTTCGTTTATTTCCCGATCACATAATGTCAAAAGCATATTGTTAGCGCGATACCATGAAAAAGCATAAAAAATGTGAGTGAGGTTATTACAGACCGATAAATATAATATTGATTTAAATCTACCTTCCATCTTTGTGGCTAATTTTCTGATAACCTCTTGAAATGAAGGACCAAGAGATTGACGATGAGTATCGCAATTGATCAGCTCGATATCTTAGTTTCTGTGACTATCGCAAATTTGTTTGATCATCGCCAACTGCTTTGTCATGTGAATTAAACGATCACTGATATCTCGACTCAGCGAAGAATCTAGTGCAACTGGAATTCTGGCAAGCTCTAATTAAATTCTTTACTGCGCCTAACTGTTTCAATCAGGTCTTGCTTTTCCCTTTGAAAATCCAAGCTTAACACCTTTAATTGGATTGGACATCAATGTAAATAGCTGAGTGTATTGTAAACTTGTCATTTTCCACTTCTGGTCATCCTCTTTAATTTCTGCTCGTTTGAACACTTGACTATCGGTATTGGCGAGAGATTCCGAATGTTTTATTAAGTGCCGTAATTATTCAAAACGATTTCCATACGTTTTGATTTATGGGCAATACATCGTGAACCACAAGACTAATATGGTTTCGGAATCAATTGATCGTAGATTTCTTCGAAACCTTTTGATTCCCTAAGCCACGATAGACTTAAGCGGTAAAGATAACTTCATTTCAATGGCATGTTATTGATTTCTTTGAAAAAGGTTTTATCAAAGGTATCTTTGAGAGCGAGCTCAAGATTTTAATTAAAACAATAAATGACACTAATCCAAGGTGCATCAGCTTTTATTTTAGCGCCAAGGCCTTTGTGAATTTCAGTGTTGGCCAAAGCACAATCAACACATAACTTCGCAATTTATTTCACGGAACTATCCAAATATTTTGAAAAGTGTTTTCAATGAAATATTCCAATTCGTCAGCGTCTGCATTATCCGATATTTCGATACTTAGAATTTAACAATTGTTTTTCCTTTTAAGAGGTATAATGCATAAACTACCTCTAGTTCCAAAACACTTGTCTTAGTACTGGCATCTGTTAGTGTTAGTTTCTTTACTGGATTGTCAAAGAAAGAAACAAATGGCCGCCATTGTGATTACAGGGCCAGCGAATCGAATTTTAAAGTTGGGGTCCGATATATAGCGTCTAAGGAGGCGCCGCCATGGCTGGGGCCAACGGCTCTGAAAATGTTTTGAAATTCCAGGACTCTAGAATGACCAAAACGCACTCCAAATGTTATCAAAAAGGAACGCAATCTTACAAAAAATCAACATATAATAAAAAAACAACAAGATTACAAAAAGGTAAAACACACTTTCCAAAATAGTTCTGTCTTCCCTCCCTTGCTAATATAAATTCGTTTCCCACATCTTTTAGGTTTAAATCATCTGTTATGTCTTTGTGAATATGCAACAAAGCTA
This sequence comes from Morbakka virulenta, assembly GCA_003991215.1. Classification (NCBI taxonomy): domain Eukaryota; kingdom Metazoa; phylum Cnidaria; class Cubozoa; order Carybdeida; family Carukiidae; genus Morbakka; species Morbakka virulenta. The sequence continues at coordinate 3,014,077 of RDPX01000047.1, read as the reverse complement.
AAGAGTTGAAACGTTTGCTCTTCATTGTTGAACGTAACTAAGTTTTCACACGCTGAGCTGTTGAGAAGGATCTTTCAGGCGTACATGAAGTTGCAGGGTTCACGAGCAAAAGCTTCACTGCATGTACTATATTCAGCATGAACTCTCGCTCTCTTTTGGCACAAGCTTTAACATTACTGTATATATCTTTAGAGCAAAATACTTCTTTTTTAATAATAGTGCGTAAAACGTTGGCTTCTACTTTAAATGACATCAGGTCGATTTCATCACCAAAAATCTAAGATACTGAATCTTCTGTGTTGCTGACTGATTTTGTCTGGAGTGTTTACACTTTCTAATAGAAGGGGTTCGATACTATTGATAACTAGGAAGCTTGCCTGATTGTACCTTTCTTTCAACGAACTAAACATGACGTCTTATACTTCATAATAAATTCCACGGTAATGCTCCCTCAACCGTTAAAGGATGGTGCCCTTGGCCGCCTCTTAAATATCCTTCTACTCGAATTTTCATTGTTTTGTAATTAGGGTTTTCTCTTTTTCTTGGAAGGACTGGGTCTGCAACGAAGTCAAACTTTGATGCTTTTTGTTTACGGTATAGAAGAAAAGGCCAGCTGAAGCTTCGTCTCTCATTTTTTCGAATGTCTCGACAGTTCTCATTGCAATTGACTTTCCTTCGGCTGCAGACATGTTTTCTTTTTGCAAAGTTTTTGAAAGATTGTCAGTCAGTGCGTAAACTGTGTATGCTAAATTTAGGCCATAGAAAAACCGACATCCAGTTATTTGCTTTTGATACCCAATAATGTGAAATCGAGTCTCCTGGTCGAAACTTTTACTGAAGCACACATCTCAGAGCTTGTTAAGTGGATCGTAGTTTAAAATAACTTTTTTCCGATGTTGCTTTTGCAGTCCAGGGTGTGAAAGGTAACTTTGATAAAGAGTCAATGTGTTCTACAGCTTTAAAGTCATCATTTTCTTTCAAATAAAACTTTTCTTCAGGGTTTTCTTTGATACTTCCAAGAAGTTGCTCCCTTTTTGGAGAGTACTTCACTAAAGTGGTAATCTCAGCGACTGTACCCATCACATCGCCTAGGATCCTAGACGACTTTGTGGTGTCTTTCACGGAAAGACTAAGAGAATGGCCCTGGCAGTCGTTTTCAACAGCTTTAGGTTGGATCAACGTTAACTGAACAGCAACACCGCTCTTTTTTCCCAACATGTTGCTGGCTCCATCGTATGTTTGACCACGAAGATCAGATATCGGAAGATTGAACCTGATAAAAGCGTCTTTAATAGGTGATACAATTGTTTGACTCTTCATGTTTGGCAATTCATAAAAACTTAGGAAGTCCTCGCACGGGTTGAGGTTCTGATCCACCCAGCATGCACACAGTGAAAGTTGCTGTTTATTTGCAATGTCAGTATACTCGTCGCACATAGAAGCAAACATTTTGCTCTTACTGATGTCATAAATTTTGTGCCGTAAACATTGATTGGCCATGATATTTAGCAGCTCATCCTGATAATCGTGATGAACATATTTTTTCGCTCCATCTCGATTAAACAATATACCCTTAATCCACGAACGATCTTTACTGCGCAAAATCAACAATTGGGTAAAAAAATTTCTATATCATTGTCACCACGAAGTGATGTATCCTGTCGAGCTAAATACTGTAAAGATTTTATTACAATAGTCAAATACTGACGCTCTCTTTCGCTTTTTTTAATAATCTCGGTACTAAACATTTCTTTCGGATCGCTACATTTAGGTTCAACAGTTTCGTAAGTTAAAGCACCAATGTGGCACTTACTTTGCTCATGTTTTTGGAAACACTTGGGGGCTTATTTCCAGTTCCTCAACCCTGTTGATGCATAGGCTAAATCTTTGTTATGCTCTGCGACTAACTTGGAATGGTGAGTTGAACAATAAAAACATCAGACGGTGTCTTTTGCAGTCATTAAACCACTGGTGTTGACACCGACGTTCGCGTTTTCCAAAAATTGACTTCAGAAATTCAAAAGACTTTCCTGGGCGAAACTGCACATTATTTACAAGGTTTACTTCATGTCTGTTTATATTATGTACAGTTGTGTTATTTTCCTCCACTCTGTCTTCAACGTCATTATTTACATTACCTGGTTTCTTCACAGCCGAATCAGAGGCTTCTTTTGGCTTAAAAAAAAATTGGATTTGTTTTTGCATCATATACATACACTTAACGTCAAAATACGTGCTTCTCTGATTCCTTCTTCCTTTCTGACGATAAAACAACTCCTGCAGCTACATAGTTTTTGTTTCCCGAAATCGAATGACGTTTATTTATTTACGAATATTTATACAGGATAAAAGCTTCAGTTATTTACATATTTACATAAATACTGTTATCAATGTTTGTCCTGTAGAATATAATAAAAGATATAATAAGAACTGATTAAAAGCTATATAAAATTAAAAAGCCTTCAAATTTCAATCAAGATAAAGATAAAAAGGGTCTTCTATCTTCAAGTGGCATATTATTAAATAGCTTAGCTCCACCATAATAAAAACTAGATCTAGCAACTTCTAGTTTTATTGATGGGAGTTTTAATAAATTGGCATAATTTCGAGTCCTTTTAGAATGTTTCATAATTTTAAAGTAGTTGTCAAAATCTTCGTGTTGAAGGTTCTTTTTAATACACTTTCCGACCAGTGAACAGACTTGTGATTCAACAACTTGAATAATACTTTTCGTTGGCTTCCCAATGATCTTTGCAGCACGACGTTCTAGTGAGGTGAATTTTGATTTCTGAGTAGCTGTAAAACTGGTTTTGATGGTTGAACTGTATGTGAGTATCGGTAGTATCATCATCTTGTATATCAGGTTTGCAGCGTCGATGGTTAAATTTCTTCGTACGTTGGTTAACAGTCTAAGTCTTCCACAGGCTTTCTTGTATGCGCGGTCGAAATTTGAAGCCAATGACAGATGGTTATCAATTAGATTTCCAAGATAGACATATTCTGTCACGAAGTTGATTGGAGTTTTGTTGAAGATGATGTTTAGATCTCTACCATGTTTATTGAGACGTTGGGCGGTCCCAAATAACATAACTTCAGTTTTTCCCTTTTTTAGGTTCAGTAACAGCTCGTTCAGTTCACAATATCTGCCCACTTGATTCATAGCTTCATTCAAAGTGTCCTCGATATGTTGTAATTTCTTGTCAGCGAAAAGGAGAACAGTATCATCAGCATACTGAAACATATCACAATCTGGAATACTTTCTTTTAGATCGTTAAAGAAAGTAATGAATAATAACGGTCCCAGGATTGATCCTTGTGGGACACCAGATGTAATACAACGAGTTTCAGAGGTGATATTTGCTTGTTCAACATACTGAGATCTGTTGAACAGGTAATCCGAAAACCAAGACAGTTCAGGGCCATCAATTCCGTACAGCATAAGTTTCTCTAGAAGAACAGAATGTCCGACCGTATCGAACGCTTTAGACAGATCGAGAAACAAACCGCCAACCATGTTGCCATTGTCAATATATTTTCGTATAGAGTCACAGAATAATGTGGTAGCAAGCTTTGTAGATCGATTTTTACGAAATCCAAATTGACAGTCGCTGAAAAGTTTATTCGATTCAAGATATTGGTACAACTGGTGATGTACTGCTCTTTCCAACAACTTTGATAAGACCGGAAGTACAGAAATTGGTCTGTAGTTCTCAACGAGTTCCGGATTTCCCGATTTGAAGATTGGACAAAGCTTCGCGACCTTCCAGGCGTGAGGAACAGTAGATGTGCGTAGGGAAAGGTTGATGATATGCGATATTGGTGAAGCGATTTCTCGTCTACAGTCCTTCAGTAGATTTGGTGGAAGATGGTCATTCCCGGCTGCTTTGTTTCTTTTCAATTTACGAAGTTCACGTTCAACGAAAGCAGTGGGTACATAAGAGAAGTTGAAGATCGACCTTGTACGTAATGATGATTTTCTAGGATACCTCCATACAAAGTCAATCAAAGGGAATGCTGCTGTTTTGATGTTTCTTACAATGTTCGAAAAATATTCAACGAAGTTATTCACGCGGTTTTTCATGTCTCTGGAATTTCTCGACGTAGACTTTGATTTAGTTGGAAATATGGATTTGATAATATTCCAAAACTTGCGTGGATTTAAACGATTGTCATTTAGCATTTTTTGGTGGTACGATGCTTTGGATTTACGGACTGCATTAGTGCATTTGTTGCGCTGCTTCTTGTATTCATTCCAGCTCTGTTCGTCGTTCTGAGATCTTGCTCTCCGAAGCAAAAGATCACGTTTGTTTAATTCTCGTTTCAAAGGCTCATTCAACCACTGGCAGGGCTTCCCCTTCACACGTTTCTCAATCATCGGTGCGTGCACATCAAAAGCATCTCTCAGTTTGGTGGTAAGGTAACCAACAGCATTGTTGACATTGTTGGTATTGTAAACAGGAGACCAGTCGATTTTACGTACATCGGCAAGTAAATCATCAGGGTTGTAGTTGGTATAATTTCTACTTTTGATTGTCCTTTGTTGAAATTTCTGAGTGTTTATTTTTCGGATGAGAGATATCATATCATGATCGCTAAGACTTGTACTCACCACGTGTACGGTTGGATAAGCGTTCGGTTTGTTTACAAAAATGAGATCTATAAGTGATGACGTTTCCTTTGTTATTCTCGTCGGCGATTTTACGATCTGTTTGAAACCATTCATTGACATAAGGTTTTTGAATTCCTTTTGTGCAGCTGACCTATTACTGTAGTCAACATTGAAATCACCCATTATTATTGTCTCCTTTTGTTTTTTATTCACATTTGTAATTACTTGAGTTAACAGTTCATTGTAATCCTTTGGAAGATAATTTGAAGTCTCAGGAGGCCGATAGCAACAGCCAAAGATAATTGATTTCGCATTTTTTATAAAAATTTCAATCCAAATGATTTCAAGAGAAGTGTTTTCAAGATCTGTTCTGCGTTTGTAGTGAATATTGTTTTTAACAAAAATACCAACTCCTCCACCATAACCTTTAGAGCGGCATTTTCCCAAAAAATCATATCCATCAACAAACACCGACTCCACTAGGAAATCATTTTGTAAATGTGTTTCAGATACACTGAAAATGTCAATTTCCTTGTGAGATGAAATGAATTCTTGTACCTCAGCTATGTTGTTTTGAATGCCACGAACATTTTGGTGAACTAATTTCAAACCTCTTCTGGATAGTGTTTGTTTAAACTCCTTTCTTGTTAGTGATTTCGATGCAGGTACGAAACAAATATCTCCATTTCCATATGAAAAAGAACAATATATCAACAAAATGTAAAAAGCAACTTTCACAGAGCTTATGACCGCTCCGTCCGCCATCTTGAAATTGATTACGTTGATTCAATCGATGATTCAATCGCTGGGAAAGATCTATCGAAAGTTTCTGAACTGTTTATTCGCTCTAGGAAACAGAACTGCTGTTTACCTCCGCAAATTTATACGTTCCAGCAAAAATGCCGATTTAGTGGAAGAGGTTGAGCTCACTCATGTCAACCCAACATATGCCCATGTTCGCCACAAAGATGGTAGAGAGTTGCGCCTTATCCAAGGGATACAGAAGAAGCTCATTTAAACAGATCAAACGACAGGATTTTCACTCCACCTACAAATGGAAGAGCAGTTAGGCCTAAGATATAATTGTCTTGATTTATGAAACAGTTATTGAAAAAGGAGCGGGCTGTGTGTCATGCTACGATTGCAAAAAGTGGACGCACTCTGAGTGCTCCAGCCTGACAAAAACGCAGTTTAATTTGTCTGCAGCACGGATCAGGGCAAGCAGTGGCTATGCGGTCCTTGTAGAAAAGGCCAAGGAGAAAAGAAATGTTGTTGAGAAGCGAAATTGGACTACTTGACCAGCCAATTCGCATATCTGCAGGACAAGGTAGCAAGACTGGAGTCGGGTTACACAGGGATGTCTGGATGAGAGGACAGAAAAAGTAGTAGAAAGAAAGTTGGCAGAGGCACTTGACAAAAGGGTTGAAAAGGAAAAGGAAAGAAAATGCAATCTAGTGCTTTTAAGCTTGACTGAAAGCAAAGAAGACAATCATGCTGAGTGTGAAAAGGATGCCAAAAACAGAATAAAGAAACTGATCTCAGTTTTTGACGACACACTGAAAGGCGAGGCCATTGAGAAAGTGGTTTGACTGGGAAGAAGACAGAACGAGAAGGAATACCAAGACTGTTGAAATTTAACAATTAAAGAGTGAAGGACACAGTACTGACCAAGGTCTATAAAAACTGAACAAAGACATACGACTTGAGGACAGATTGCACTTCAAACCTGATCTTACCCACTTACACAGAGAGAAACATAGGGAACTGAAGAGGGAGTTTGGAGAGAGAAGAGAAAAAGGGGAGAAAGACTTGGTAATTTGAGAAGGAAAGATGGTGAAAAAGAGATTGACTGACAGCACATCCCCAGACACTGTCACTGCAGGATGTAGAGGAGAAAGGAACAAAGAATATTGACTTGATAATAACTAAAATATACATAGTCCTGCAAATAATGATTTCCCTACACACACTTTTAGACGTTTTTCTACTTCAAGTAACAGTCTTCTAAATAAAAGAAGTGAGTTACATACATTGATAAGGGAGAGGAATGCTAGTAATCTGGCACTCACTGAAGTTATTGCAAAGAGACAGAAAAAAGTAAACGAAGAAGAATACACCATTCCAGGTTTTGAATGTTTCATCAACAAGAATCCGGCCATTGGGGTAATGCTTTATTTAAGTGAGAAATTGAATCCAAAGCCTTCTGTTGAATTTGATGAGTGTGGGTTTCAAGAATGTATGTGGTGTCAGTTTCTAGACACTAGTGGTATAAAATGTGCTACTTGAATGTGTTTACAAAAGCCCGAGTTCTAAAGACGAAAATTATACGAAACGGTTTGAAAAGTTAAGAATAGACATCATATAAAAGTTTGAACATGTTTGTAATGTTGGGGACTAAATTGGCAAGCAAATAACACTAGTAAGAAGGGTGCAGATTTTGTGTATACGGTGCAGGATGCTTTCCTTGTGAAGAATGTGAGTAATACTACAAGAAAAAGAGATGATCTTGTTCTAGTTAATAACAAAGAACTTATTGCAGAGATGGAGCACCATTGTCTTGTTGGAAAAAGTGACCATGATATTTTATTCTTTGAGTTGTACAATAATAAAAGTGAAGATAGAAGTGGGCAAATAAAATACAACTTCCGTAAAGGTAATTTTTTGATGATTGGCTCCCATTCTATAAGGCCTTGTGCTGCTTCTCTTGACAACATGATTCATACTCTTTCCGCGTGTGATGCATTTTCTTCTTCATGACCTGCATAGAGCAAGGTCTCCCCTGTGCTCAGTCTGGTTTCCCTAGAGTTTGTCCACCTGGTCTCACATAGACCTAGCACTTGCAATTTATAGCTCCTCATCTCCTTTGCTACATTCCCGATCTTTCTTTCTTCGTACATAGCTCGCACATTCCATGTTTCGAATCTGATTGACTTTCTTGTCGAAAGGAAATTCTATTTTCTAGCTTCCCTAAGGCTTTCACTAGCTCACATCATATTTCCTCTTGGAGGAGCTCCTCGACGACGGTTGCCGGTAGTGTTGTTGATTGTTTGCGTTTCTGTAATCCGTTTTATCTACTGATGGGGGATTGACCTACCTGCTTCACTAGAGCCCTGTTAGCCAGCATTACCTGTTTCCACCTCCAACGACGGGGACGTAGGGTTGGACTTTCGGAGGCACAGCGATTGCTTTCACAATGAAAACAAATATACTGAGAAGTAAGTGTGGAGGTAAGATTAATAATACACCTGTCTGGAAGAATAAATCGGTGTTTAAAAAGACATGGAAAAAATACCACGCTTACAAAAAGATAACAAATATCTCTTAATCAAACCTGCTCTTGGAAAAAAGTTCGCAGCAAAGTGAGTGTGAAATCTGGCATTAGTCTACTTGATAAATAGAATGGAGAGGTGGCGATAAGTGACGAGGACAAAGCAAAGGTTTTGAATAATGTTTTCTCTAGTGTGTTCACAAAGGAACAGTTACTTAATATTCCTAAGATTGATACAGCTGCAAGATCAGATGGACAGACTTAACTGAAATTTTGTTAATGCCCAAGGCCATGGAGAAAAAGTTATTAAAACTTTATTAAAAGAGCTAGTGTCACAGCTATTTTCAAGAAAGGTGATAAATCTAAAGCTGGAAACTATAGGCCAGTAAGCTTAACCTGTGTGCTCCGCAAGGTTTTAGAATCATTCATTAGAGACTTGTGGTATGACTCAAGCTCACCTGTGTTCGAAGTCCCACGGCTTTAGACCTGGACGCTCATGTATGACTCAGCTTCTTGAGGTAGTTGAAGATGTTACCATGATGTACGATGTGATAGAACTTTTGACGTTTTGTAAATGGATTTTAGAAAGGCATTTGATACTGTTCCTAATTCTTGTTTGCCATTAAAACGTGGTATTGATGGATCAGTTTTTGACTGGATTAAAACTTTTCTTTCCGGACGAATACAAAGTGTTAAAATTGGAGAAGTACAGTCTGCAGATGCCAGCGTCTTGAGTGGTATCCCCCAAGGGAGTGCCTTGGATCCTATTGTATTCACTATATTTATTAATGACTTCCCAGAATGTGTCATAAGTCCTTACAAACTTTTTGCTGACGACAGAAAACTATATAACTTGATAAAAGAAAAAGACCAGTTGCAGACGGACATTGACAAGCTTATTGACTGAAGACAGACTTTTTTTCTATGCTGACAAATGCAAAGTTGTGTATGTCGGGAAGAAAAACGAACAACATGACCACCATGACTACAGTGAAAAACCTGATTAAGTGTGAGGAAGAGTAAGACCTAGGTGTCACTTTCGCCCAGTAATTGCAGTACCAAAAGCGAATAGTATGATTGACTTGATCAAGAGATCTTTTACATACTCAGACAAGGATATGTTTGTGCGTCTCTGCAAAAGCTTAGTGAGACCTCACCTTGAATTCAGGAACTATGTATGGCATCCGTACTTAAAGCAATACTCAGCTGCAATTGAGGAGGTATAGAAAAGGACTACCCAACTTGTACCTGGGGTGAAACGTCGTAGATATGCTATGAGGATGAAATTACTCAACTTACCATCACTGAAGTATCACAGATTGTGGGCTGACTTAATTCAAGTGTTCAAGATTATCAGTCAGATTGATGATCTGGATGTATCATACTTTTTTCAGTTTTCTACACAAAACAAAACAAGACAATGCCCATAAAACTTTTTATTAAGGGTTTTAATACTAATATTTAGGGTAGCAGGAGGGAATATCCCTCCCAGATAGTGGTCGCACCTGCCCTTCTGCGAGCCCCAGGTCCAGTTACCCAGCTGGTAGCTCCTGGTATGGGTCCCTGCTCAGGGTTACGAGCGATAGCCAACGGCCGATTCGGCATTAATTCGATGATAAAGGCGGAGCTACGATCCCAATAGTCAACGGCTGGTGCCCTCNTCTTGAGTGGTATCCCCCAAGGGAGTGCCTTGGATCCTATTGTATTCACTACATTTATTAATGACTTCCCAGAATGTGTCATAAGTCCTTACAAACTTTTTGCTGACGACAGAAAACTATATAACTTGATAAAAGAAAAAGACCAGTTGCAGACGGACATTGACAAGCTTATTGACTGAAGACAGACTTTTTTTCTATGCTGACAAATGCAAAGTTGTGTATGTCGGGAAGAAAAACGAACAACATGACCACCATGACTACAGTGAAAAACCTGATTAAGTGTGAGGAAGAGTAAGACCTAGGTGTCACTTTCGCCCAGTAATTGCAGTACCAAAAGCGAATAGTATGATTGACTTGATCAAGAGATCTTTTACATACTCAGACAAGGATATGTTTGTGCGTCTCTGCAAAAGCTTAGTGAGACCTCACCTTGAATTCAGGAACTATGTATGGCATCCGTACTTAAAGCAATACTCAGCTGCAATTGAGGAGGTATAGAAAAGGACTACCCAACTTGTACCTGGGGTGAAACGTCGTAGATATGCTATGAGGATGAAATTACTCAACTTACCATCACTGAAGTATCACAGATTGTGGGCTGACTTAATTCAAGTGTTCAAGATTATCAGTCAGATTAATGATCTGGAGGTATCATACTTTTTTCAGTTTCCTACACAAAACAAAACAAGACAATGCCCATAAAACTTTTTATTAAGGGTTTTAATACTAATATATAGGGTAGCAGGAGGGAATATCCCTCCCAGATAGTGGTCGCACCTGCCCTTCTGCGAGCTCCAGGTCCAGTTACCCAGCTGGTAGCTCCTGGTATGGGTCCCTGCTCAGGGTTACGAGCGATAGCCAACGGCTGATTCGGCATTAATTCGATGATAAAGGCGGAGCTACGATCTCAATAGTCAACGGCAGGTGCCCTCATGCCGAGCACGTGAGGCCAGACCGCCAACCAGCTACTGCGAGATATACAATTAATACAAGAAAATTCCAAATAAGACCAGGCACATGGAATGTGTGGACATTAGTCCAAGCAGGAAGATTATACAATGTGAAGCAAGAGATGGGTAGACTGGGAATAAACATCCTGGAAATTAGTGAGACTAGGTGGAAAGGTATCGGAATATTCAAATCAGAGAGAAAATACCAAAATATATTCAGGTTGATGCAAACAGGAAAAAGGAGTAGGAATTATCTTAGATGAAAATACCTCAAGATGCTTATTAGGATATAGGTGTTTCTCAGATAGAGTGATGATAATCAAACTGAATGCGGAACATTTCAATATAGTAATAATGCAAGTATATGCCCCAACAACTGGCTGTGAAAGATCTAAGCTTGACAAATTCTATGAAGAGATGAAAAAAGCAATGAAGCACTGTAAATCTGATGAATTATTAATTGTAATGGGAGACATTAATGCAAAGGTGGGAGATAAAAGAATAGATTATGTCGTTGGCCCTCATGGTTTGAGAGAAAGGAATGAGAGAGGTGAGAGATGGATAGAATGGTGTTGTGCACATGATCTATTCATAGCAAACACATGGTATCAACAACCAGTAAGAAGAATATATACGTGGAAATGCCCAGGTGATAGAACACGAAATCAAATAGATTATATTGCTATCAAGAAGAGATATAGAAATGCAGTAAAAGAAACTAAAACTTATCCCGGTGCGGACATCAGTAGTGACCATCTTCCTGTCGTATCAATCATAAAGAGGCAGTTGAAAAATGTAAAAAGGCAAACACAACATAAAACTCTAGACTATGCAGCACTGATGGATGATAAGAAAATGAAGTTAGCATATGCAATGAAAGTGAGTAATCGATTTGAGATCCTTGAAGAGAAAGATGAAAAATCTATCTGGGAAGTATATAAGGAAGCAATCGTGGAAACTTCAAAAGAGGTGATTCCACCAAGAAAAACCAAGAAACATAAAAAATGGATGATAGATGAAATTCTTGAATTGATGGATAAAAGGCGATTGTACAAAGACAAAGATACAAAGAAATACAATGAAATAAATACAGTGATAAAGAAAAAATGCTTGGAAGCAAAAGAAACGTGGCTAAACAACAAATGTGTAGAAATTGAGACATACAAAACAATGAATCCAAAGGAAATGTTTAGAAATATCAATGATATCGCCAAGAAAAAGTATTGTACGTCAGCTGGATGTTTAAAGGCAAAGGTTGGAAGTAAAATAATAGAAAAAGGAGCAATGATAGAAAGATGGACAGAGTATAATTCAGACTTGTTTGATGATGAGAGAGGAGACATGCTGAATATAAGGATCAATATGACAGGTCCAAAGATTTTTGAATCTGAAATTCAGGTAACAGTTAAAAAAAAAGAAAAACAACAAAGCAGTCGGTACAGATGAGTTAGCTGCAGAATGAATCAAAAGCATAGGTGATTTTGGCATAGTTAAACTAACTAAAGTGCTTAACGAAATTTACGAATCTGGAAATATCCCCGCTGACCTAAGTAAATCCATCTTTATTGCATTGTTGAAAAGACCAGCTACGGCAGAATGTGAGCTGCACAGGACAATTAGCATTATGAGTTATGTAGTGAAAATTTTGCTAAGGATATTGATGAGACGAACAAGAAACAAAACTAAACATGAAATATCGAAACTGCAGTGTGGATTTGTAGAAGATAGCAGTACGCGAAATGCAATATTTATGATCAGAATGTTATCAGAGAGAGAGAGAGAGAGAGAGAGAGAGAGAGAGAGAGAGAGAGAGAGAGAGAGAGAGAGAGAGAGCTTTTGAGATGCAACGAAACCTTTTCTTATGTTTTATAGACTATAGCAAAGCTTTCGATAATGTCAAACACGAGAAATTCTTGGAAATTCAGAGGATATCCAGATAGACGGTAAAGATTTAAGAATCATAAGAAACCTGTATTGGAAACAAACAGCAGCTATAAGAATCGGTAATCAAGTAGGCGAATATGTTTAAATAAAGAAAGGAGTAAGTCAAGGATGTGTGCTGTCACCNTGCACAGGACAATTAGCATTATGAGTCATGTAGTGAAAATTTTATTAAGGATATTGATGAGACGAACAAGAAACAAAACTAAACATGAAATATCGAAACTGCAATGTGGATTTGTAGAGGATAGCGGTACGCGAAATGCAATATTTATGATCAGAATGTTATCAGAGAGAGCTATTGAGATGCAACGAAACCTTTTCTTATGTTTTATAGACTATAGCAAAGCTTTCGATAATGTCAAACACGAGAAACTCTTGAAAATGCTAGAGGATATCCAGATAGACGGTAAAGATTTAAGAATCATAAGAAACCTGTATTGGAAACAAACAGCAGCTATAAGAATCGGTAATCAAGTAGGCGAATATGTTGAAATAAAGAAAGGAGTAAGTCAAGGATGTGTGCTGTCACCTGACCAATTCAATCTCTATAGTGAAAGAATATTAAGAGAATTAGAAGATATGCCAGGGATTATTGTAGGAGGAGAAAATATTTATAACCTCCGCTATGCAGATGACACGGTTCTGGTAGCCACATCGTTAGAACAACTTCATGAATTAGTAGATAAGGTAGTCTTAGAACGTGAAAAAAAGGGCTTACATGTCAACACAAAAAAGACAAAGTGCGTGATAGTAAACAAAGAGAAGAACATTCCATCTTGTAACATCTGGGTTCATAACACAAAAATTGAGCAAGTGAACTGGTTTAGTTATTTGAGAGTACGATGGGAAAGTCGTACAACGAATAAAGAAATTTTAATTAAAGCAGACACACACAAAAAGCTGATGAAAACAATTAAGAAAAAGCAATTACAGTTCCTTGGACATTGCATGAGAAAAGACGGCATGGAAAAGCTAGCACACGCGGGCAAGATAGCAGGAAAAAGAGCAAGAGGAAGACAAAGGGTTACATTTCTCCAAAGAATTGCAGAATGGAGTGGGATGTCAGCTATAGAAGTTTTTCGATGCACAGAAAGCAGGAACGATTGGCATAAACTGGTCACCAATGTCAAACGATAGGGCACAAGAAGAAGGAGAAGAGTACTAATATTAGAAAGAATTATTTTAGTTACAGAATTGCACCTTTCTGGAATTTACTTCCTGTACAGGTTAAAACTGCTAAAAGCATTAATTGTTTTAAGAATCTTCGTGATCAGTTAAGTGTTTTAAAGAAAAAGAAATTTGTATTTGATGAGTGATTTCCCATTTAGTGACAAATGTTTTCACTGCAAAATTTTAAAAATCAAACCATTGAGAATGGGGCACTAAAAAAGCGGCGAGGCTTTCACCAGTCCCTGAAATCTAAGAAAATAGTAATATGAGGAACCCAAATCTTCTATAAAGAATTCCTTCATGGACTTTCCAGCTTCATCCACCAACTTTGCCGTATCTTGTTGTTTCTGTAGCTTTTACCTACTTTCATGCTATTCTTTCCCTCAAGTGCCAAGAGATCGCGAAAGTCACTGCAGGCTCTTTCTTTTTTGCACAGTTAGTAAGCAGTGTTCAATCGCGTATCAAATACCTGGAACAAAACAATAAAAGATTTTATGATTTCAAAAAAGCCCTAACACAACACCAACAATATCAAAACAACAGTTATTGAGAGTGACATTAAAAAATTGAAGTACTTTTTTATCTTAGCGCTCTTTTGGAAAGTCTCTCGCAATCGGTTTGGTGGAAACAGTCGATTGCGACAGGAGATGATAGTACAGACCTAATGATTCCTATAAGGCAAGGTTTTTTTTGCGGCTTTTTCTTTATATGTTTTTCTTAACGATCCTATTTTTGGACTTCGTGCCGTCCACCCAGGTTTTACCCCATGATTTTATCAACAAATTTTCTGCAAACGATGCATTTCATTCCTGTTACCCCAAAAGAAAAATGAAGTAAAATAATTTTACCCGAAATTTATTTCCTTTGAGTTGATTGTTTCAAGAGAATTTACTTGAAAAGAAGGACACAATTTCGCAATTCACATTTATCATATTTTTTGCTTCGCAAGTTCAACAGATTAAAGTACTTTGAATTCGCTACGAATGGGATCCGCTTCGCAAATTGCGAATTGCGAGGTTATAATTCAAACTCTGTTGAGCCATTACACAATGAATCAACTCAAATTTAAGGAAATTGGAATTTTCCACTGATATCTTGAAACAAAAAATTTGCACCAATTCCCCAGTTTTCTCTTCTCATCAATTTCAAACGATGCCTTTCCACTTAGCCGGAAAATGTTGGACGGCGGTGTCTTTGTTCTTCCCCCGAAAACGAGACCGATGGGGTAAGAGCGGATTTTTGATCTGACACTGAAACGATATTTTGTCGAGCATGGAATCACGTGGAAGAAAGAGAAAGTTGGATGCTGTCTCAGTAAGTGAATTTGAACACTGCAGTGTGTATAGGGACTTGTTTACTGGGGTTTGCTTTGTCATGTTTAAGACTCATGGTCTTTTATGGGTATCACGGTGCTATGAGACCTTCATCCCCCAAGTCAGTGAAACGTCAATGAAAAAAACGACAGCCAAACCAGGCCAGATCAAGCCCCAAGAATGCGAGGCTGTGTCTAATATCCTTATTTCGCATTGTAAGCTTAGTTCCTAAAGCAACGTGGTTTCTCAGCAGTATTATTCTGCCTTGCAATTATTTTCCACAAAACCTGACAGAAGGAAACGAACACAGGTTATAGTCCAAATAGAACCACGCCCCCTTTCGAACTCGCCTGCCCAAAATGGCCTTCTGGGTGGTGCAGAAAACACGTTCTGCATGCAGACACTTCGGATGCCGACCCTTCCACTTTGGTATTGGAGCAAGAGAGAGAAGAGCGATTCATAAGGCCAACCATAAAACTTGATTAGGGAAAGAAATTCGCTTGCATACCTTTAGAAAAGCTCCTGCTATTTTGCATAAATTTTTAAGCACTCTGCAATCCACACAACTGGGTATTTGCCAGAAAGCTGCCAATTTAGCAAAAACTTGCTTCGGAAGCCCTGGCCCCATCCATTACAATTTTACAGGGCACATATCAACAAGCATTTTATTTGTAATCTATTATCTCATATCTTACAAGGCCCGTATGTGGATATCTATGATTTCATGGTTTCCAACTTGAAAAAAATAAGATGTGTAACTCATTTGACACATTTTCTATTAAAAATACGTTTCTTGTTAAATAGAGTACTTTTTACACTGCAAGCAGTTAGAAGTGCACTCAGCCACTAAATACTTAGTAGTTACTTAATAAAAACCAGTGTGGTGCTATCATCCTCAAATGCATATTCTGTGTTGACTTCTACTCTTGATATGCCATAGTTTTATCTACCATTTTGAGAATATTTTATAGCATGTTGATAATTTTGTAACCACCTGCTGAGGGTTCCTCAGTAGTGATCTGATCTATTCCCAGCATTTCCCTTTACTCCAATTTTTGTGATGGCTGCAGCAATTTCGTTTCATGGGTTTGGATGTTTCTCAGATCTTAGGAAGGGAGTGTCAGGTAGGTTTTCCTCTGCTCCATCTTCATCAGAAATTCTTTGTTTGTGTCTGGCAAGATTTTGTATCACTGGGACATTTTTTATTTGGACAGCTTGATTCAAAATTGTATCTTATAATACTGAGTGAATCTTGTTATGATACATACCCATTAGAAATTTTAATAGAAATAGCCTGATCAACTTAAGGTAAAAAGTAGTAACTTCACAGATTGAAAGCAATCCATAAGGCCAATGCCATTGCTAAAGGAAATATGTTGCTGAGACAAGCAAGTTAAAGGAGATCTGACAGCAAATGTGAGTTGGAGAAAACTGGTGGTGCTTAAGATTGAGCCAAAAGAAGTATTTTGTAAAGGATTAAAGTGCCAACAAGAAATAGGGCCTTGACAGCCTATACTTTTAAGGAACACTTTGTTGAAGTTTGTTACTCAAAAAATTATGAAGCCTGAAAAAGATAGTTCTCAAGTTATTTTGAAACAAGGATGTGGAGTTGATTATACAGGGCTAGAGTAAGCATTTAAGTGGAGCTAAAATGTTAGTTTTTTCATTGTAGTAATGCATGAAAATTGACAAATCTCCATGTGAAGGTTTGAAACAAGAAAAGGTATATTGGACCAGCAGTGCTAGCTGTTTAGCAATTCTTTCAAATGTTGAAACAAAGCCAATTGAGAAAATTTGTACATTTAAAGCATCAGTTCAATAAGACCTCACAGGAACACAACGGAACTGAAAGGAGACCTATCATGGCACTTAACTTCAACAATCTCCATAGCATACTACCACATTTCTTTGAATTTAAGCTACTCCTTTACATGAACCACCAATGATGATAAGCAGGAGTAAATGGTGTGTAGGAAAAATGAAAGCCACCCTTGATTAGAAGCCACATGGAAAGAATCCTTAACTTAATTTGAAGATATTTGCTTTGAAAAGGAGAAAGTAAAAACTCATGAAAACAGTATATTTGGGTTTAAACACATGTTACAAATTTCAACACTACATTATAAACTCAACCAACAACAATATTGTCCAGTTTGGCATTTAATAAATTCTTGTACTCTCTTGTATGTATACACACAATATTAAATTCCTGATAAAGGCACTAGCCTATAAAACAGAATATAAAGGTTTACACAAAGTCACTGGCAGTAGGGTTACAGCATCCCCCATATTTTGTAAACAATTTACCAGGATTATTTCCTTTCCACCATCCACTTTGTATTAGGTTTTCCAAGCTGTGACATTTCTGCTTAATGAAGTCCTCCACTTCAGGTTCTTTAAATGGGTAGACACATAGCATAATATATGAGGTTCTTCTGCTTTATGCCTGCTAGTATATTGTATTGCAATTGCTAGTTGAATGCCTCAATCTTTCACTGTTCTGATACTCAGTGATTGTCTTCCTTTCTGAGCTGTCTTTTGAAGACTTTTATATCATTGGGAGATCAGATGTAAATTGATCCCTCAACATCCTTTCCTATTATAATCTTGCAACCATTGTTTGTGATAGCTATGACTTTGATCTTTTAAGGGATAAAACTTGGGTCAAACTTTAATCTTTTCTAGTGATTTGGTAGTAGAACAGTATCTCCTATTGAAAATTTTATGTTTTGACAAAAACGTATTGCTGTGTAATTCATCTTTTCAAATCTCTTTTTGTTTTTTGTCCCTGACCCTGTCCCGTGCATTGCTCACAGTCTTCTTTGATGCTAGGACCCTTAGGAAAACGTCTTGCCCATGGCAAAACAACATTGCAAATGGCAAAATTCCTGTCAAAGGGTGTGGATTATCTCAGTAGTTTTCCACTAGTTGTTGCAGCACTGTTTTAGGAGTCTTGTTAAATATAGAATTTTATTTTATTTAATTTTATGCTGGCAAAACTTTGGAAGCACCGGTCAAAATTACCAGATTTGCTGCACAAAATCTTGATTTGAAGTCTTGTACAACAAGTACATGTTTTTTTGTATGGGCATTGGACTAAACAAGTTCACTTCTATTGTTTCCCAATGCTTGGTATGGATGCTATTTGGTTGAATTGGTTCTGAGGTGCATGTAGAGGAAAAGGGTGGACAAAGAACATTTGTTTGCAAGAACTACTTTACTTTGATGTGCATGTTATGGAAAAAGAAGTGCAATTGCAATCTTCCTTCCATGGCTGTTTGCCTTGGATGGTATCCATTGAGCACATGTTGTATTGATTATACCTTTAGAGAGAGGCAGAGTGATGCAATCACCTTTCAGAATAATGCATTTATGTGTCATCATTAGTTGCTAGATGATCCTTTTAAATCTACTGCCCAAGCATGTATTCTCTTTTATCCATGATTTACCCTGGTGTATCATCTGTGATTGTGCACTCAGTATGGGATTCTTTTTTGTTCTTTGAGCAATCTTCTCAAGATCTTGTTGTCAATCACTGGAGTAGAGTGGAGTATGTAAAGAAGATTTCTCAAATCATTCATTCAATCTTGTTCCATTGGTGTCACTTTGGCATGTGGCTTTCGTCTTTACAAAATAAAGTCAACTTGGTTCATTTTGCCTTTTTGATATACTATCTCATACCAAATGTCATGATGTCTCATCTTGATTTGCTCTATTCAAATCTATCCTTCTATAGTGCCATTATAAATGGTAAACAGGTGTTTTTGATCTGTAATAAGAGTATTAATTTTTGTGACGGCATGAGGTAGTGTCAGAAATGGCTAAGGCCAAAGTCTACCTCCATTACCTGAAAGTCAACCTGTTGGCATCTTGATTCAGCTCCATTTGTTGTCTGTGAAGCAAATGCAATCAGTTTTTAATTTCTGAGTATGTCTCCCTGTGCCAACATAGCTCCAAGACTGGATATATGAACACATGTGAATGTAAAGGTCATCTTTGTTGAAGTATCAAAGCAAGACATCTTTGTAGCATGTTGCAATCAATCTATCAAAATATTCTTGATGTTTCTGCAGCCACCTGGATCATGCCTTATTTTCAGTCATTTCCTTTAAAGCTGTAAGATTCTGGGGGAGAGTTTGATATGAATTCTGAGTTACTTTGTATCATATAGAGGAAGCTGACTAGTTTGCTCTGGTTTTCTAGAGGGGTGATGTATTCAAGGGCTTCAGCTTTCTTTGGGTCTGGCCTGAAACCCCTGATTCATAAATCATTTCACCGAAATGATATAGATGTACATCCAAGTTTATAATTTTGAGGGTTTAGTATTAATCTGGCTTCCTCTATGGCCTCCATTAGCCCATCTACAGCTGCCACATGTTTCTCTTCAGTCATAGTTGCTACTACCAGGTCATCATAAATGAGATAGACATCTCCATAATGTGCAATAATGGGTCTAAGTGCTGTACTAAGTTTTCCAGAGGCCCATTTGATTCCCATGGTTAATGTTATGTAGCAAAAAGACTATCATCAACTAAAAAACCCATCAGGTATTGAGGCACTAACTCTAATTGCCACAATGCTGATTTGAAATCCATCTTTGAGAATATTGCCTTTGCAGCCAACATGGCATTGGCATCTTCATGTTTTGTTATAGGCTTATTTGTTTGAAGGATGGCCTAATTGGTCCACATGAGCCTGAAATTTGAGGTTTGCACTCTCTGAGTACTTTTCTAGTTTTGTTACTATATTCATACAAAATTCTAATGTTACTATAAAATTTGAATTAACTTCTATTTCTTTGTAATAGAAGACATGCGATCACCACACATTTTCAGAAGAAGAGAGTTGCAGTGTTAGACATTGTTTATTGACCTGGTATGATAAAAATAAAAGAGATCTACCTTGGCGCCAGGTGGTAAGTAATTAAAAAAATATTTAATTTCTTAATATATTTTTTATCAATACAACTTGAATTATTTTTTAAAGTGAAATTATTAATTTTACTAATCTTTGTTGCATTGCTGTTTACACCTATGTATAGATAGGAAACAGGGACAAATCCAGTTAGTTCTATTATGATCAATGTTCTATTTATTGAAAATATTTCTTGAATGAGAGTTTCAATGAAAAAATAAAAATAAAAAGGTGCAAGTTTTACTGCATTTTTGAAGCTCTGCATTTACCTGTTTGACATCCCTTTATGGTGCCACGTTCTCTAAAAGCTGAAATTTAGTTATTTTGTATTAGAGTTTTGCATCAAAGAAGCATTCCACAGATAACAATACATTTTAGTCCACCATTGATTTTCATGGGAACTTTGTTAACAATTAAGTGTCTTCTAGCGACAGCTTGAGTAAAGGCTATCTCCTTCTCTGACTTATTGTGTGTGGATGTTATTTAAGAGTTGTGGCTTGGTGCACCAAGTCACAACTCTTAAAGAATCACAAGGTACCATGTCTACTAGAGAGGGCCAGCTTTGTACATAACTGTCTCTCTGTGGCATTGAAATGCCCCAGTTTTGTACAAACTTTATAACCCTAGAGGAAATAACACAAGTTTTTAGAAGTAAATGCAGATCTATCTACAATCAACTTGGTAGTCAGTCTGCTCTACTTTTAATGGTATTCAGACTACTACCAATGCCATCAAAGAAAAATTTTATTGAGCCAAATCTTAATGCTAAGTGGAGGAAATGGAGACAGAACATGACCCTGTACCTAAAAAGACTGATGGAAAAACATTTTGAGAAACAGAAGTACACAACATTTATCTGCATGATAGGACAAGAAGGTTGAAACATCTTCAATACAATAAAGTTTGAGAAAGTCAAGATCAAAGGAGTAGCAACAGATAAAGATACAACCCAAAGTTTACTGCAAAGCAAAGACAAGGCTCCTACTGGAAAGATAAAAACTCTTCAAATATTAAACTCAATTAAACTAACTGCAGCAGACACTCAACATCTTGGGTATGGTGGGTCAGAAATTCAGGTATATGGATCTTTCACAATTCATTGTCAATATGGGCATATATAATGATATCTGAAGTTCTACATGGTGAAATCTGAGAGCCTTAACTTTCTTGGCTTGGAAGTCTGTAAACAATTGAATCTCATCAAGGTACTTTGTTCTATCTACAAATCAAAGTGGTGATCTGGTTGTAAAGATAAAGGATCCATTCCCACCCTGACAGAAGATGAGAAGCTACATGCTCAAAATGTGCTCCTCCAGCAGAAACTTGAAATAATTCAAGGACTATTTGGAATCAACTTAAAGAATGCAATCAAAGAGACACCTAAGATCTTCTCAGGGCTTGTCAAGTTGGATCCACCTTGCAATAGATACCTGAAGATGCTACACCAGTCATTCATCACCCCAGGAAAGTTCCAGCAGCTCAATGAGACAAGTTGAAGGTTAACCTAGGCTTAATGGAAGCTGATAGGATTGATCTGCAAAGTGGATGAACTCTCTGGCTTTCTGGCTTTTTCTCTCCCTCCCCTCCCTCTCTCCCCTCCCCCCCTCTCTCTCCC
>RDPX01000047.1:2921647-2969742 GCA_003991215.1 Morbakka virulenta | reverse complement strand
AACAGATCATGAAAGAATTAAAAGGTCAAATTCCGCGAAATGCAAATCAGCTTTTAAAACACATACCAGGTGTCGGAAAGTACACTGCAGGTAAAATAAATGCAACCAATTAACATTGCAAATAAATCGATATATGATATGTATTTTGAAGTTGAATAGTTTGGCTTAATTTAAGATTTTTTATTTAAGGGAGAATAACCAGAATACTCATTCAACACAACACAATTCATAGATTATTATTTATTCGGAATAAGATTGACCATGTAGTGGAGTTTACCAAGTTTGCCACCCCAATTTAGTTTGTGTCTCTCTGTTCATTCTTTTTCCTTATTCCTAACTTTATTTCTACCTGGTTTCCTTTAAATTGTAAAATGTACGAAGGAAAACTTTTAGTTTTCCTACCTTAGAGTCCTAAATGCTTAATTAGTGAAATTGGTTCTGATATTTGGATCCGAGTGTTGGCCGATCAGCAGTCTGATGAAGAAAAAGCTTTGTAAAATCATGTACCCAGATTAAAAATTTCGTAATAATTCCAGTTATTGGTACGTTGATATGTATTGATATGTATGTATTGATACAAATCAGTTCTAAAAGCATTAGGTTTTGATGCAAAAAAAGCCCTTGTCCACACTTGAAAGATCCAAAATAATGTTGCCCTTCAGCATTGTTTTACTTTGTAAAAACTTGAAATTTAGTGATTAACCTTTCTCTGATAATGCCCCCATCATTCGCCCTTGTGCATTTTAATTGTTTTTATTGTAGTCATATAGTTAATATTATATTACGTAAAATTTTTTAACTTAACACTTGTTGTTTGTCTACTAAAAAAAATTTAAATTTATATTATACTGAAGTGGGTGTGCATCTGTGTGTAGGTGTATATGTGTATCAGTCTGTTTGTTTGTTTCAACGCAAACATTCGAGAATAGCTAAGTATTTCGACATGAAATTTTGTACCAAGGCAGAGGAGATTCCCGTAACTGACCAAGCAAAGCCATTTTTTTTATATTTTCCCCGTACCTGGCGCCATACATAATTTTCCACCTTTTAGCTGAAATTTGGTGGCCGAAGTGTAAATCCAACAGCTTACCACGTGCAACGTCCCCGGTTCATGCCTGCCGCGTTTCTGTTATGACATACTACTGAATTTTTTGATATTTTCGGAAATAAATGGGGAGAGAGAAGAATCCAATAAATAAAAGATTTTACAGAAAGACAAAAAAATTAGAAAAGTAATCCATTGTAGCAAAGCGTTCTGTAGTTTAACAGAAGTAGATGTGAAGAAAATTGCATCAGGATTCTTAACAGTTTTACCGTTTATATTATTTATTGAATTGTATAAACACTATTTTCAATGTATATTAGAATTACGTACATAGTTACTGTACGTATAAACCTAAGACCTTACTTTCAACAGCTCGGATTCAACTAACATTAACTTCTGTGTTATATTAGACAAAAGACAATAATACAAAAGAACCACCCATAACGCGTACAAAGTTTCGGGAGATCTAATATTAAAAAGATCAACAAATGCAAATATTGGTTTAAATTACTGATAAGAACAATAAGTAAGGTACTACCTTAGACCTTAGACCTTAGACCTCAGTTTCTCCTTTCCTAGGTGGGACATCGGGCATCAAGGTGTGGCCAACGCGTTCGGTCTCTGGCCAAAGCTTGAGTGTCATGCATTTTCACACCCCATTTCTCTCTGTCTTCCTAAAATGTTGTTTGCCATGTTTTCACTGGCCTTCCCTCTCTTCTTTTGCCTGATATTGATCTCCAAAATGTTGCATGGTGTGCGAGATGGTCCGTAGGCAACCTGAGAGTTATGCCCTGCTAGCTTCCATCGCCTTTATTAAACTGTCAAATGCAGCGGCCTTTGCCTTGTTGTTCTTGGTACTTCTCATTTGTAATTCTATCTCGCAATGTAATTCCAAAAATCCTTCTCAAATTTCTTTGATGAAAGCTAAGGTACCACACGACACTTAAAATAAAATATGTTCAATTGTAGAGATCAGCTATGCAACAGACACAAATATCATCAGATTAGTTCAGGAAAAACTCAACAATTACTTCTGTGGTTCGATGAAAAAGACATTGATATTCACATAAACAGTGGAAGCGATAGTAACGAGTAGTACTGTGAACGTTTGTAATACCTTTTTGTATTTTTTAAATGTAAACTTTGTTTGCAGTTATAATTATTTGACACTATGGGCAAGAATCAAGTGATTGTCTTCATTCATCGAATTACTTTAGTCTCGACATGTCTGTGTACGAACTTCATTTATTTTATCAAATAGGTTTACTCTATTTTTATTTTCAATTGCTTAATTTTTTGTCTTGTTTCCATGACGTAAACAGATTATTTCAAACTTGTAAATGCTAACAAGAAATAAACTATATAAATTTTAAGTTATATAAATTATATAAACTGTATAAATTATATGAATTATATTACTTACTTACTTACTTACTTACCTACGTACGTACATATTTACTTACGCCAGACCTGAATTTTAATAAACAAAATGATAATAACTACAATATTAACTTTAATGCTCCCACTGTTATACGTGTAGCTGCCTCAATAAGAGGAGAAGTTAACGAAATATCACTATCAACAAGGGGAGCTTCAGTCATTTTAAGACACGAGGCCAAGGGCTACCCCAAAAGTCATTGGTTCTGTTACCAGAATCCTAGCATGGAAATGGTCATCCAAAATGATGTAGATGTAGAATGTCAAGGGGATTTAGGCTACCATATATTAATTAATTATCAGTACAGCTAGTATCATAGGAAAGGTTTTGAGCCTAAGTAATCTTGGTGCCGCTTGGCTTTCGCAACGTAAACGCCGATAGCAAAAATAGGTGGATATTATTAAGATATGCGATGGATCAATAGCAATAATCCTGATAAAAATAGGAAAAGAGGACTTTTCCTGAGGAAGATAGACAAACAGTATCATTCGACTTTTTTACACCTTTTTCGAAGACATCAGCAACAAGTACAGCCTGTATAAATCTGTAAAAATGTTTGAACAATCGATTTTCCATGTCCCGAGTGAAAAATATGGCTCAGGGAAATATACAGATTTATCAGATGAATACCCCCAAACTAGTTTTTTCAAATGTTCCAAATGCGGGAGATACTACAAGGATAGAAAGTTGACATTACATCAACAGTCATTCGATGCGTAGTAGGGATAAGAATGAATGGAACGTGGAACGAAAGATCAGCCGGAATCAACTGGTTTTTATTGACAAAATGAAAGTGAGTACAGCATGAAAACAACTAATTCAGACAGTTTTATTCGAAAATGAAACAATAATTAGAAAGTTTCCACGAGGACTGATACAAGGACAATACAGGTCAAATATTTTTTGCAAGAGTGGTTTTATACCTAGCACTACTGAGCCCTTGTTGGTTCATGTCATTGTCATTGCTCTTAAATTAACCAAGCTACCTAAGAGTAGCATCCTATAAGTACCTACACATTCATTCTCAGTTCGATTTAATAGAAATTTCATTTTATACACCAATGCATCTAAATTTCACTACGTTGCACTTGCTCTTGTTATTTGAGTACAACAGCATATTTCGACGTACGCGTTACCAATACACTTTCATTTTTTGACTATATTACGTTTAAACAATTTCATACCTATTAATAAAAACCCTTCAAAATTTAATGTGTCGAAATATGTCAAATTGGTTGAAAACATAATTGCCAAAGTATGGCCTTGTGTTCTCTCGGTAAATTTGATACTGAGGTCAGGCCACGGAAGGTATGCAGACTTCATGTACAGAATCGGGCTAGCACAGAGCAAGCAGTGCTTATGTGGGGAAAGGCAAACACCAGAGCACGTGCTACACTGCAGAGCCATTGGCCTTCAAGGGGACGTGCAAACTGTGAACGAAGAGCTTCGACAGTGGCTGCAATTTAAAAACTTTACATTATAATATGACTATTTTTTTATAGTTGAACATTCATACTTTTTAGCTCATACGCATATATATATGATACCAATTTTCAGGGTTCTTTACTTTATAAATAAAAATGAAGAAGAAGTAAACGAAACAAGGAGAAAAATAGTCTAATTTTTTCTCGCATATGTGTTAATGCACATTTCGTCATTATCGTCACCTGGGTTAAACAGAACAGAAAAGCTCAAAGAATTTAAATGGATTTGGGGGGTTTTGCCATGCCATTATCAGCCCTTGTGCTGTACTGAAAAAAGTATACTTGAATTTTGGAATTGGTCCTGTCACTAATTATATTTATAAAAGCCTTACTAGTGATTCAATTTGCTTTTTGTTTGATGTCCTGACGCCAAAGTGATGGATACATACATGTAAGAGCTGGAATAAGTTTCAACTTTATTGTGAGAAAACATAGATATATAAATGCGCGTCATTTAAATTTTCAGCATGAACAAAAGAAATGAAAATTCAAGAGTAAATTAAAAGAATTTACTTACTAATTAATGAAGAAAAATACCACTTAGTAAGGAAAACAAACATTTACTTTCCATAGGGCTCTGTAATTGATCTTTTTGTAAATAATACATTTCATGTTACCAGAATACACACAATTATTTTGTCAGCTTTGTACTCACTGTGAGATGCGTGACAAAGTCGGTAGTAACACTTGTGTCACATCTCATTGTTCAAATTGACTAAGTATCACAGGGGGACAGACAGTTAGACGATGCCCAATGGAACTTCAAAGACCTTTTTTAGCAAATCACTGATTGATCTGTACCAGATATTTAAGTTTGAACAGTGGTGAAACGTATTCCTATATTTGTACGAGCTGCGATAGTCAGCTTACGAATGTTATTCACTTTTTTGTACATACTGACTTCGGGACTTAAATGTGATGATTATTTAGAGAAAATGATGTAGAGAAAATTTGCCTTTGATTTTTGCAATTTGATAATAATAGTGCTTCCATTCATTATCGAATAGATACTAAAAAACCTACTTTTTCTGTCTTCTAGGTGCGATAGCGTCAATAGCTTTCAACGAGGTAGAGATGTTTTTCTGTTTTAATATATTGATAATGATAGTGATGATGATGAAAGTGATGTTGATAAATATGATGTTTGTAAAATAACAAGATGTCAGGACTATTACTTTTAAGATGCAACAGGGCCTTTTAATGAGACGTAGGCTTTCGCATTTGATCATTTATTCTTGTTAAACTGTGCCTGAACGAGAAAATTCATCAAGTATAGACAACATCACATTTTAAGGAAGAGGATAGCTTAAAGCTTAAATACAAAGAAATTGAATTTTCCCCTAGAACTGCAGCTAGCTTGTCATTTATATGCAGTAGGGCAGGACTGTAATAAAATTCTATCTTTCAGGTGAACTTGAACAAACAGGGGGATGAAAGTCTTCCTTATCAACCCTTGGTGCAAAAAAAATCAGAGTCTTGTATTTTTTTCTAAAATTGCATTTTGCTATTTTGCATAAAGCTTGGTCCGATGAATTTTCCCATATTTTTTTCTTACATTTACCTTTACTATGCATTGCTTCAAACATCAAAACATTTAGTAACTCATTGATATCGCTGACCCTGAAGACCAAAACATGGTTACTGCAGAGTCTTGGAAGAATTAAAAAGTATAGAGAAATATCGAAAACTATTGACAAAAAAATGCATTCGGTTGTGGAGTTTCGGCTTGGGAAAATGAGGTCACCTTTTGCCACAACTACCTCCTAGTCACTCTTTGCCAAGGTTATGTGGTTTTCTTCTTCTCCAGTTGTATCGTTACTGACGACAGTTTTCATGCTAATTGATTTTTGTACCCAATGACTTGGAGTTTTTCTTAGTGGATTTAACCGTGGGCTTTGAAACAAACATGAAAGCCTATCCAAAATGCAAATTTTGTATAACTCACCAGTTGACAGGTTTTATCCAAGATATACGTTTGTAGATCTTTCCATAAGTTCCATTTGCATATTTGGTTTTTATAGTTTCTTATAAAAATATATAAATTCTTGTGCATTTATTAATAAATCACTGTTATACTGTTTTAAAGCTCTTCCATATCATTTTTTGTTGTAATTCCTTTTTTTTCCTGTTGTCACAACATCCATGAAGCAACCCTGGTCCTCTCTATTATTAATCTCCACGTACTAACATTCTCAACTAGGCAATTCTTATGTTCGTACTTTACAACAAATGCATTGTTT
Source organism: Morbakka virulenta (assembly GCA_003991215.1). Taxonomy (NCBI): domain Eukaryota; kingdom Metazoa; phylum Cnidaria; class Cubozoa; order Carybdeida; family Carukiidae; genus Morbakka; species Morbakka virulenta. The sequence goes on along the minus strand of RDPX01000047.1, from coordinate 2,963,535 downwards.
TTTTTCATTTAGGTTACTGGGCTTGTGGATGGCAATGTCGTTAGAGTATTTTCAAGACTCAGAGGAATAGGCAGTGATTCTACATCACAAAGTACGACAGAATTACTTTGGTAAGGCTTTCTAAAACTAGCAACGTGCGCGCCAACAGCTTTTATTTAATTTTGATTGATAGTGTTTTTTGGTATGCTGATCATTCTTACTCTACTTGTGAGTGTACCTTCGGATATTGGGTTAAACTTAAATTTCAAAACAGAATCTTTCACGATTCTACCTTTGATTTTTAAACCTATTCATTGCCACCAGTTTCGGTTTTCGCGAGGAAGCCATCTAAAGGGTATACATCCCCCTTGTTTTTTTATCTCACGTCGTGAAGCTATCACATATCTTTGTTAATAATTTATTGAATATATTTGCAAGTATTGATAACCTTTTGGAATATTTCTTTTGTAGGAACATGGCAAATGGACTGGTGGACCCGAAAAGACCTGGTGATTTTAATCAGTCTCTGATGGAACTTGGAGCAACAGTATGTACACCCAAGGCTCCAAGCTGTGGTTCATGCCCTGTTTCACACCATTGTATAGCCTATAAAAGATCAGAAAAAATATTAGAAAAATCTCGAGATATGTTTTATAGTAGTACTCGCAAACGCGACAAAAGAACCCTTAATTCAACAAAATCCTTGGATGTGGTAGATATAGAAAATTGCCAGTACTGTTTTCCAGGAGACCAACCATGGGTAGAAAAAATTGGAGTTGAGAATTTCCCAAGAAAACCTAAGAAAAAGGTAGCTAAAGAAGAAGAATACGTTGTTGGGTTGTACCAGTCTATTCAACCTCATTGCGAGGACAAGTTTCTTCTTAAACAAAGACCCAGCACTGGTAAATATTTAATTGATTTGGATTTTTGTTAAAATGGATATAGAGTAAAATAGACATGTGTGGTGACATTTTTATGAAATAGGTGTATGCATAATTTCCATAATTAGGTACCGGTATGAATAAGAACATATGTTCACTAAGGGCATGGTGACATAATGTCACCTTTACTGTGACATGATGTCACCTTTACTGTGACATGATGTTACCATGTTTCCCCTACGTTGTACTGAACACTGCAACATCTAATGCTCTCTTATTTTCTAAGCCACTTTTTTGCCTTTTCTTGTACTATTTTTATTTGTTTTTGCTTTAATACTTTATGTAATACTATTTTGAATACGTTGTGAGTAGATATAAATTTAGTTTGATGTAATTTTGTGTTGTATTATTTTTATAGGGCTTTCTATCATCGTATACTCTGTAATATNAATAAGAACATATGTTCACTAAGGGCATGGTGACATAATGTCACCTTTACTGTGACATGATGTCACCTTTACTGTGACATGATGTTACCATGTTTCCCCTACGTTGTACTGAACACTGCAACATCTAATGCTCTCTTATTTTCTAAGCCACTTTTTTGCCTTTTCTTGTACTATTTTTATTTGTTTTTGCTTTAATACTTTATGTAATACTATTTTGAATACGTTGTGAGTAGATATAAATTTAGTTTGATGTAATTTTGTGTTGTATTATTTTTATAGGGCTTTCTATCATCGTATACTCTGTAATATATTAAACTATTTGTTATATATTTTGATTTTATTATATATATATATGGATTTGTTGTACTGCTTGGTATTTCATTGCACTCTAGACCATGTAAAAATGTTTTTTGTGTCATTGTTCTTGTTTACAGGATTATTGGCTGGACTTTGGGAGTTTCCATCAACGCAGTTGGAACATTTTTCCAGCAAGGAAGGCTTCAAACTGATAGTAAAGCAAATGGAGTCTTTGTTCGGTAGACATGAAAACGGTAAAAGTCCAGTAGAGATAGGCAAGGTATAATTAAATAATCATTAAATCATTAAAATAATCATTAAAAAAGACGCAAGCACAATATCTTTTTGTCTACTCAGAATTCTTTCCCTACTTAGTCACTCTCTCCCATATGGTTTTGGGTTACTTCTTCCACCGTTTTACCATTTATTTTCTCCTTTTTGACTGGCGCTCTGTTATACCTTTGGAAGCTGCTTTGTTAATTAGTATTGTTTAAATTGTTTTTACTTATATTATATTTTATAGGCTGGATAAGGTTTGCTAATAGTCATTTTAGGAAATGAAAATATTGGAAATTTTGGAAATTTTGAACGGTGAACTTTAATATTAAGGATCTGGTCACATTCCCTCATAAAATTAGCCAAAACTAAATTGTATATATGTGTGTGTGTGCTTTTGTCTTCGGTTGTATATATAACCAGAATGAATGCTCTGTATTCTTTCTTATAGATTGCTTAAAGATTCATCAGGAAAGAAACAACAAAATATGGCATTATCAGCTTCATGTATTTAAATGATCAGCAGCCGTTTACTCATTATAAAATGTTATAAATTATTTTTAAAAAATGCACATTTTTATAGCTTCGGAATAGTGTTCAACAAATGTGTTATTTCTATTAAATGAGACCCATTGTCAGGTATTTCTTATTCTGATATAAAACTCAAAAAGAAAGAGCAATTTCCATTGAAACCGTAAAGAAAAATAACGACATTTTCCAGTGTATTTTACCTTTTAAACTTCTTATAATATTGAAATGGAGCAACAGACTTAGATGACGTTTTATCTATAGTACTCTATTTGCGTCTTTTGAATGCTTAAATATGATACAAAGCATAAAGTCACTAAAGGTATAGAACTGTGAAAGGAAGAGAGAATATAGACAGAAAATAGTCACTTCAGCTAAGGCAGAACAGTGGAGCATTTGATTTAAAATCATTTAAATCATATGGGGGAGGAACTACCCACAAGCATGACTTTCACAGTCTAGCCGTCCGACGAACGAACCTATATTCATAAAAAGATTTGATACAAGGCGGAACAGAATACGCACGAAAAGAAGACTTTTGTAAAACAAGACTGGTGAGATGCAGCAGATTAACCTGGTACCATAAAAGAAAGCCTAGCCATATAGGGCACATAGACGGAAGTTAGATGCGACAAGAGCTGAATCTATATGGAGTGGAATTTATTTAGAATCATCTAGAAAATTTGATGACTCGCTTTGCAAATCACGCAACTACTAAACCCTGCGCTTCTTAGTACCAATGGCCCTTTCCTTTAACCAACGACGTCTAAGGAAAAACTATATCTCGCAAAGTTATAGGGAATCCCAGGTTACCAAACAAGTATTAAAAATGAAATGTAAAATTCAGTAAAACAGTATCTTAACCAATTTTATTAAAACTATTTCATCGACTATGATGTAAGGCACTTGATTAGTGTCGAGGTGTCAGACATATGATTACATCTCTCTCGTTAGGGTGTTGTAGATGCTTTATTTCCCTTAACGAAAATATAAACTTTATGAGAGCTCACATAATATTAGAGTCAGTTGACCTTGGCGCACTTTGGCTGCTTGCTCGTCATAATGCGCTATTTGCGAAAAGTACATTTTGAAATTGTGGGTTGCTTTTAATTTGAGTCAAAAGAAGGGCGTTTGTTTACCCTAGCCTTAAGAATGTGTGAGCTCTGGAAGGTAAAATTTAAGCGATATGATCTTCGATCCTGTCACTTTTATAAGCACACTTCAACATTTGGTGGATTTTTATGAGATGCTAAACAGAAGGACTAACCACACCGGACTTTCTTTCCTTTTCACTTTTCTAAAAGGGTTATTGTCTACTTGTAATTTTTTACATTTCTTTTAAGGTGGTTCATATTTTTTCACATCTTCATCATACTTATCATATCTTTCTGATACAAATTCCATCCGCAGAGATAAACTTAAGGTAATGTGATTAAGTTGTTGAGTTTTACAGATGTTGTTGTGTCATATTTTATTTATATTTAAATAGGTAACTTTAAACGGTAACTTTTTAAAATTTGTTTCATTTGTAGGATTCTCTTTTACTAGCTTTTATTTTGTGTTTTCTGGTGTTGCCCTAACCTTTTGATGTCATAAATTTATCACTATTTTATGATTGCTTTGCTTTAACCCAGATATTTTCCATCATTCCCTTACCTTCATCACCCCCTTTCCTTCTCTTTTTCAGCCTAGCCACATTTCATTGACCCAAAGATGTGTCTACCTTCATTTTCTTTGAGTGCAGTTTCTTCTCTATGTATGTAAACAGGTGTGTTTGTGCTGTCTGTCTTACTCCTTTATAGCAAAGTATTTCCTCCATCTTGCATGTTAAAAGCCAAGAGTTTACTGCTTAGGTTTTATTTTCCTTTTTGTACCCTTGTTACATATCGATAAGCAAACCTCAAGCTTACGCGGAAAAAGAACACGGTGGTTTCAATATGACACCTGAACACGAGGTGCGTCTGTTATCTTGACTGTTACAGCAGCCTCATACAAGATATTGTATGCATATTTATAGGTATTTAAATTTCTAATTATTAACTATGACATCACTTTTCTTTAATTGATTCTGCTAATCTAAGCTGGCCAGGTGGCCCAAAACTTTGAGATTACAACATATCAAACAATTACTTTGGGCTTAGGACAATGACATTCGTGCATGTTGCAATACGTAGTTATGTATCTACAATAATATTATTTCCATTTGCCCTAATCACAGCAATACACGTCAACCCTAAATCCACATTTTTAATTAAAGGTAACAACTGATTAGGGACAAATGCTTTCAGGAAAGTACACAACTGTTTTGAGTGGATATACACAAAGACCAGTTACATGCCTCTCAATTTCTTACTTTTTACCTTAAATCATATTTTTCCACTCCAATATTTTATTTTCCAGTGTAACTTTTTATTTAACAAGAAAATTTTCATTTGGTATTTCAGTGTAACAGTGGAATTCTTATTTATCTTAAAGTTCTTACGCCTGTTATGGTTGTGTGTAAGAGGTTTCTGCTCTGCCAATAAATAATTATTCTAGTGTTAATTGAATAAACCAGAAAGTTCTTTTTATCCAGGAGTAGGGAGGGGGGGCGGGTTCCTGCACTTTTTAATATGACCCTACAAGTTGTTGTAGTCCAAACACGTTAAAGCAGGTACAACAACAAAGCAATAAGACAATTTAATATGAAAGATTAAGTTTGGATAAGATATTTGACGTTAAGTATCTGGTAAGAAAGTAGTAAACTTTTTAGACGTCTAAGGGTTTTGCCAAAGGGATCACAGGTAAAAACAGGGAGGTGTACTATTGCTCCTGTTGAGAGGAAGAGATCACTAGATTCTTTTAAACTTTTAATACTCATTGTAGGATTATACTGTCTTTTGTTACCCTCATGAACTCTTGCGTGAAGGCTCCTGCCGTTGTGGTGGAACTGTAAAATGCCATTTCTTTTGCCCTAATTTACAAGGCTATTATCTTTGTTGTTTCTTTTACATGTCATATACGAAAATGCTAAGAAATATTTTTTTGCTAATAGATGCTGTTTTTTATTCCAAAGTAAAGACGTACCTGTACTACTTAATTTTTTTCTCAGTGAAAACCAAAAAGAAGAGAAGACTAGATGGGTCACTGAAAGGGAGCTATTTGATTCTGCAGTTTCGACGGCTGTCAAAAAGGTACGCTTCTCATGGCTAGACTTATAAAATAGATAATATGCTTGATTTCCAACTTTCATTAAAATATTATTGATTTAGTTTGAAGACTTTATGAAGTGCATTCAGAGGAAAAAGAAATCTCGTCTTGATCTTGAGAGCAGACAGAAAAGATAGTTTAACTGCCCAGCCCATTTACAAAATATTTGAAATATTTGAGGACTTTTCAAGGGTTCGCTGATGCCAGGAATGGTATTTATGGATAAAAATCCTGTTTTAAGAAAGATATTACGTATAAAACTTTTACCATGATACCCTGTTACCTGTAAAACTACTGAAAGTATTTAAGGATTTTGATTTAAAAAGTTAGACGAGGCTTTTCTAGAGGTATCTACTGCCTACTGCCATATTTGTACTCATACACGGATTAGACAGTTGTAACGCAGGATAACTCTTCTTACTATTTTCAAGATTACCAGGACAAAGGCAGTGCTGTATCAGGCAGTGCTGTATCAGGCAACTCCTCTTTTTTTCTGTAAAATGACATAACTTAATGGGATTAAATATCCAAGTCATTACATAAATAGTTTGGGGTGGTAAATACTTTGATTTTGTTGCCTATTTGTCGCTACACATGTAGTGTAGTTAATCATTTGTCTTTACGTGAATGTATGTGGACAATTCGTTACTTAACTTTAGCCTTAGTTTAATTCTATATGTCTGATATGGTATTGCAATATACCTTTTTTACCGACAGATATTTACATTATACAGGAAAGGATCAAAGGAGAAAACACCTGTAGAAAAGGTAAAGGAATGATAGTGTCAATTCGTGTAGATTATTTCGATTTTGTAGGACCGAATGTTAACAAATTGTAATATAATATTTGTGTATTTCTGTCATGTACTCATTGAAAAATGTGCTTTTGGCAAACGGAACCTTATTTTTAATGGTTCTGAACAAAAAGACCACCAGTATTTTAACATCACTACCTTACCAGTTTACCGACCACTTCATACGTTCCAACAACAGCCATGTAATAGAGCAAATACGTTTTCTCTAGTCAAAGTAGTTAAAAGGACCCATATTGATCCAACGACCTCTTAAAATGCTGGTACCATAGGTGCATTTGGCAGTTCTTTTGCATGTGTTCACCTTCAGGAACAGGATCATGAATTCCCTTACCAGAGAGCATTGTATTAGCTGTTACCGGAATTCCAAGGTACCAAACTTTAATTAATAACATAAAAGTCCTTAAATACACTACGATTCTACAATTACAATATTAACGAAGGACAGAGAATTTGATTTAATAGTCAGAGAAGACGATGCTTGATACGTAAGAAGGAATCCAACAAAAGATCAGAGACATGTGCTAGCTTAATACTATTGACCTCAAAATTGCTGACAGAAAAGAGCGATGGAGATCAATACATGCCAAGTACCCAGATAGTATTCAACTGTTAATAGGACAGACTCGAAGAGCTAAAGGATACTTAATTTTCTGTTTACTAGCCTTTTTCTCAATCTATCAGTTGGCCCATCAGTCTTTCTATCAAGCTGTCATTCTGTCATTATCTCTCTCTATCTCTATCTCTCAAAATCCATTCAGGTAAATTGTGGTATATTGTTGATTCTTATTTATAGATCCCCTCAGCAATATAGAGACAGGTAAGATGGAGGTCGTCTGTAATGTTGCAAAGAATTAAGTTTTTCTAACCTTTACACCTGTCTTAAGCCAACACAATAAAATATCTCCTTTAAATTCCGAAACCAGCTTGACAGGACAGTCGGTCAATAATGTTCTTGATAATTTAGCAAATATGTATTGAAAAATAAAAAATTGTCCACCTTTAACCGCCATTACTTGGGGGTTTGCCCGGTTTTTTTATATTGACTGAAGATACGTAAACAATACATATTCTGTTAATACCTATTGCACATACCTCCGAAGATATGCACTCATTTTCTTAACTCCTCACAAATAGATCGAGATAAAAACACAAATTCTAGTGGTTTTAAAAATACTTCGAGGAAGAAAAAAATAGGTATGCATTAATTTATGGTTTTTGGAATCAAAACGTCTATTTTGTTGCAAGAATAATTTCCATATGAAATTAGACATTTTGAAAAAAAGAACTCGAAGCAAACTTTAAGTTAGGGATACTCACACCCAGTTGGTCCTGGGTATGACGTTAAAATACAACCGGTTGTGGAGTTTCGACGTGAGTGAATAATGTTATCCTTTGTCACAACTACCTCCAGGTCACCCTTGAGCAAGGTGTGGTACCTCTTAGGTCTCCCTGAGACCTTGACTGGGTTGGCGTCCAGCGGGGGCTTTTCTGTCATGGGGAGGTGGAACTCTTTGGTCTTGGTTGACAACCCCCTAAGAGATGGTGTCTCGAAGAAAAACACTGGTGGGAATCCAACCTTGTCCTGGTTGTGGGGCTTGCGTGTCTCTGTGTTGAAGGGGTTATGAAGGAAGAGCACCCTAAGAGTAGTAGGCGTGCTACAACCAAGGAAATGGCTATTTTCTCACTTCACCCACTACCTTGTGGGATAGGTATGGGTTGACCAAAGACTAGAGTTCCAGCCCTATGCATCAATCAGGCAAATTGGACAACATCAAATTGGAAATGGATAGGCTTGGTCTTGCTATACTGGGATGAGTGAGGTCAGGTGGAAACGAGCTGGTATTGTAGAGTCATACAGTTACGAATTTGTTTACTCTGTAAGCCAAAGGCATGAAAACGGAGTCGGGTTGATACTGGACGAAGAACAAGCAAAGGCACTTCTCTGATATTGGGGAATATCAGAAACAGAAGAATTGTTCTAGCTAAACTGAAGGGCTCACCTCTAAATATCTCTGTCATTCAGGTCTGTTCTCCCAGCTCTGACAGCTCTGATGAAAATTCTGAAGTATACTATGAAGACCTTGGAAAAGCCTACAAACGGTGTAAATCGCAGGAAACACGTATTTTCATGGGAGATCTCGTCAGGAAGGCCCGTGAAGGGCAAGACGGAGAGGTTGTTGGTCCTTTTGGTTTGGGTGAATGGTAGAAAACTCATAATCAGATCATCGCAAACACCTGGCTTCAGCAGCAAAAGAAAAGGCGATGGACATGGATGGGTTCTTATGGAAAAACTAAAAATCAAATTGATTTCATCGCCATCAAATGTCAGTTCACGAACGCAATCCAACAAGGAAAAAGCTACCCAGGAGCTGATTGTGAAAGTAACCATACCCCAGTTATATGCAAATTTCAAGTTACCCTCAGCAGAAGGTTGCCAAGTCAACACCAAAGCTAAGACTATGTTGGACTAAGATCTCATCTAAATACCAGGCAAGAGTTTGCTATCAAAGTTCAGGACATATTCGAAGCCGATGAAAAGGAGGAAATCCCAATATGGCTTCAAACAAGCCTTGTTATCAAGCACGAAGGAGAAGCTGTCGACAAGGAAAAGGCCTAAAAAACCCTGGATGACTGAAGAGATCTTGCAAAACAAGAAGGAAAGACAGAAGATAAAAGACCGGAGAAGTGACGAATATAGAAAAAAGGTTAGGAAAATACGATACGAATGTAAAGATGTAAAGGAGGCATAGCTGAACTGAGAGTCTGCAGAGATAGAAAAAATGAAGTCCGCAAGTCCTAAGGAGATGCACGACCAAATAAAATCCCTTTCGGGTAAAAACACACGGACTTGCAGCGGTTGTATAAAGGCCAAGGAAGGAAGGATTCTCGTTGATGATGAAGATGTAATGAACAGATGGCCTTCGAAACTGTTCGCAGACGACAGAAGAGACCAATTGTGAAGAAGAACATGGACGGGTCCTAATTCATGGAAATGGAAACACGCTCAACAATGAAGAAGATGAAAAGAAACAAAGCCTGCAGGCCAGACGGTATTAATATTGAAATTACGTAGGCGCTCGAAGACTTCGGAATTTACACTGTAACGAGAATAGCCAAAGCTATCCATGAAACTGGTAATAGACAAAAGTACCTTTGCCAATCTGTTTTCATAACAATACCCGGGAATCGGGGGTAGTCGCACTATATGTGAACTTCATCGCACTATATGTGAACTTCATCGCACTATATGTGAACTTCATCGCACTATCCGTGTAATAAATCATGTGATCAAAATCATCCTTAGGATCATCATGGCCAGAACAAAGAATAAAATCTGAAACGAGATAAGAAATGTAGAATATGGTTTTTTAAATGACGCTGAGGCAAGGAGCGCCATTTTTATCCCGATAATGTTGTGCGAACGAAGCTTCGAAATGCAGCTGAGCGAGTCGAAATAAATGGGGATGCGTCATTGGAGGGCATAACATCAACAACTTGAGGTATGCAGACGACGCACTGTTGATCAGTAACTCTGAGGAGGACATGCAAAGGCTAGTGGATACAGTGGTTGAGGCCATCGTCAGACAAGGGCTTTCTCTAAACAGCAAGAAGACAGAGTGCATGGTTATTAGCAAGCAAAGAAGAAGGATCCAATGTCAACTAAGCATTTAAAACAAGAGGATTAAGCAGTTAAAGAGGTTTTAATTCCACAGCAGCATTATCACAGAAGACGTCTGATGTAAAGCCGAGATCAAATCACGGATTGCCATGGCAAAAGAAGCCTTCCAAAAGCTTAAGTCTATCCTTGTTAGCGGAAGCCTTGCAATATTTACTACAAAAAGGATACTTGGGTGCTATTGCTACTCTATATCGCTTTACGGAAGTGAATGCAGCACAATATCCTCGCAGATGGAGAAGAAGCTGAAGGCAGCCGAAATATGGCTCTGTTAAAGCATCCTGAAAGCTAGCTGGACAGTCCGTGCGACCAATGAAGAAGTACTCACAAGAATGGCAACATCCCAGAAAGTAATACAAACAATTAGGCAACGACGGATGAGATCATTTGGTCATATAATAAGAAAGGATGGATTAGAAAACCTATCAATCGTAGGGAGGATTAACGGACGAAGAAGCAGAGGGAGGCAGAGGAAGAAATTTTTGAAGTGGATGGCCGAGGGGACGGGGGCTGCACCATGTGAACTCAAACATGCAACAAGGGAAAGAGGGAGAAATGGCGCATCATGGCACCTAACGTCCGCCAGGATACGGGACCTTGACGACTATGACACCCAGTAAATAAACGCCACCCCAAAAGTAAACCTTTTAAATACGCGCACTGGGCACCTTGTTGAAGTAAGCCTACGCTTACAGGTTAAATTATACTTGGCTGACAGAAAATCCCTCCTTCATCTTGGTAAGAAACTTGCAACTAGCTGCTCTGGGTAGTCGGATTTTGAAAATTCATCTCTTATTTTTGCATGCATTAAAAGTGAAATTTAATTCTTAAGATGTGCACCGAGTTATCAGAGCTTTTGCCACATGTGTTAAGCTGTATTGATATTCAGTTTTGAAGATAAAATTATATAACATAATTGCTAAAGCCTTGGGTAAAGCTTTGTGTTGTAAATAAATCCTATTCTTCTTGTGTTGCAGACCAAAGGGAAAAATGCCGAGCAGAGGATTCAGGCAGGGCAATCAAAACTAGACAGTTTTTTTAAACCAAAGCGATAGCAGTAAAAATCCAAGCAGTGGGTGAAGGGGTAATTCAAACCTTACACTGGATACAGACAGATGGAATTCACCCTGAACTTGAAATGTTTTCTCTCCGATGGTCGGATAACAGATAAAGAGATAGGTCGGATAACAGATAAAGAGATAGACTACTCCAATATCTTGGATGACAGCTTAAAGCTACAGTCACTGAGTTATTGAAAATGAAGTGAACTATCTTCATTAATACTATTTCTTGTTGCCATCATTCATGTATTAGGACGTTAATATGAAAACCTTGGATTGCTTAAGAGCCACTAGTATATTTGTGGTGTTCGTTCAATCGTTAACTTCACAGCCAAGGAATAGTTGACAAACTTGTAGGTCATCTGACGTATTTGGACTACACTGACAACAAGTAAAACTGTTGATCAGTAAAAACATGAAATAAGGTTCATGAATATTACCTCTCTTAGCAAAAATCAAATCACGTTGTATATCGGAACCAGCGACATCAGTTCAAGTTCAGCAAATAGTATGGATTTTTTGTTGTTGGATCGACTGAAAACACTAACCTTGTTGAAATAATAAGTCTAACAGATCGTTGACAAAAGACGTTTTCTGGATCGAAAAAGTGAACATAGTTTCGGAAAGCAGCTGACATTTTTTTGAAAATTTTATTTAAATTTGTTAAGTAAAACCGACAACAGGAAAAATTCCTATATTGCTATCAGTTCTGAAGGTTTCATTAAATTTTGGGTATTCTTCGTATGAGTCCATTTTTGAGGGGGAGGGGGGATTCGTTTCGCATTGGCAACTTACTGGGTGATGATGAAATGAATGGTTATAAGGGATTGTTAACATATGATGCAATGAAAGAAGTAAAGGAAACTAGCATTGGTTCAAGTGATACGAGTAAGAGGTCCCAAGGACATTTTTGTATTTGGTTTAGTAAAGTTAAGAACTCATTTTCTGTTTGTACGAAGTTCTTTGCAAATTTGGGTTAGGATAAACAACTGTAAACAACTGTAAACAACTGTAAACAACTGTATGGAGGCGAAAAAGGAGGAAAGTTATCAGAATGCCGTATCCGATGTTTTTTTTTGAGTTTGCGTTTATTTTAATTTGTAACCCAAATTATTATTTAATAATTTTCATATTCATTTTAATCAGATACAATAACTGCTCTGTTTAATAAAGCGTACTCACATAGCTATGTTAGACATAATACATACGGTAAGGGATAGATTTTAACTTTCAAGCAGTAAATCATAGTTTTGATGAATCCTAGTTTCGACCAGTACATTGTTGGCACCACTGAATGGGCTAATTATGCTTAGTTCAAACAAAGAAAAAAAGAGCTTTTCTTTTTTTTTCTTCTGCCCGTTTTTTCCCTGTTTAACTTTTGTAATTTTTGCAATGAATTTGTGTTGAATTCCTTAGGGAATGGAATAATATGATTATCAAAGCAACTTTTTGATCAGAGGTGTATAATACGTAAATAACTATGTCCATTTATTTGTATCAATAGGATAGTTCTGATTCTCTGCCTTTGGATTAGGAATATATGTATAACGGGCATGGTTCTTTAAAAAGCTCAGATGGTAACGCTTTTATTTTATCAAATCACCTGAGTGCCGCAATACCACGTGCTTCCACTGAGGTCTTCAAAAGGACAAAAGGTTTAAGTTTAGATCAGTGATATTATAATAAAACTTTATAAAATTCGTTTCCTCCATGGCTTTCATTACATATTTTGACCAAACAACTTTTTTTGTCGTCTTTAGGATGTTAGACAACATGATTTTCTGTGACTTTTCTTTTTGAAATATTGTTCAAAGAGACATTTCTATAATTGTTTTCGGCAGGCATTGGCATGCTAAAAAATGGTAACTTTAGTGAAAAAGGTGTTTGTTTACATACCATAACCAATTCTGATCATACGTCACCAATAGGGTCAGAGGGATCATTTAGGGATCATTGAGGGATCATTGAGGGATCATTGTGGTCCTTGTGTTTAACTTAAAATTTATCGTTACCTTTTTTTTTTCTCTATACATATTGACTGTATTGACAAAATAGGTTTTATGTATTAGTTTTTTGTAAATGAAGTAAGGACTCATGAAAATAACAAAATTGTTAATAAATTTGTTTTACCATGGATTTTAAACGTTATTCTTAACTTTAGAGATTTTGTCCTATGGGCGACTGTAAGTGTAAGTGTACTTTTGAAAACTAAGCATTCGTATTGTGTTGTGTTCTGTTTTCTGGTGTGGGTTTTCCTTTCCTTGTTTTTTACCATTTTTGTCCGTTGCCGTGTAGCCTAATAGGTTTTCAGTTAAGAATTCAGTGAAATTAATTTTGACAGTGCTGTTTCATTTCGTAAAGCGGTGTATCACCCCTTAACTTTTTAATTAAAAGTTTATATTTAGATCATAAACATGGTGCCTTTATTAGTGCACCTGCGTAAAATTTCATGGTTATACGAAATTTTTGTCAAAATTTGATGAATGTGCAAATGAAATTCAACGACTGGTATTATTACTTTCTCTAATGGAATGCACCTTGTCGTGGTGAGAAAGCTTGCGTACCCCAATTACCCGGAGAGCTATGTCGGCGGGAGTTCATCTCCTGGCAGGTTCAACCATGCCGAACAGGTCAATGGATAGGGGTCAGACTAAAAGCATTCCAAAACTTATCTTGGGATGCAGCAAGGTAAGGTGACATTTTGGCGGAGGAATTCATTTGGAATCAACGGCATAATTCACACGGACGCTATGCGGACGAACCCCAATCAAGGTCAACGGATAGGGCCCATCAGTCTTATAATCAGATTACTGCTATATACAGGTCTGGCAAACCGTATATCATTGGTTTTACCTGCTATTTGATAGAATTATGACACAGCTTAACGACAGCTCCAAGGTTAAAGCCCTTGTCACTCAACCATTTTTAATTCCACCGTGATCTCAAGGAATCGGATGAGCCTAAGGATAAGGAAGGTATTATTTTAGAAGTTATATATTTGAATACCTTGCGGAAATGAATGAATATACTTTTTGGTACCTTGTTTTACTATAAGGAAACCAGAATGCTTTTTAGCAGACTAAGACCATTTTTTATGGTATATGTTTGATCAATTAGGTATCAAATTAGATGCCAGGTCATCTTTTTTTAGGGCAACATCGGCTTGGTATTTGAGTATTCGTTTTCTTCAATTCTGGGATGAAATGCCGAGCAACAAATGATTGTATTTTGAGTGATATGTTAGGCCAATTCGCGGGGAACTTTTTTATCCTTTCCTTTCATCAGTAAACTATCATACTAAAGTTTTTTTATAACATGCAGTATAGGCTAAACTTTGAGTGGAAAACAAAATTTCATTGTAGACTGAGGAACTTTATCATCAGCTTAAACTGTCTTCCAGATAGCCCCCAAAACATGAACTTGACTTCTAAAGAGCTAGGCCATGTTTACTAAGAACCTACTGAGATAAGTGAAATACTGAAAAACCATGATTGACACCAAATTTTAAATATTTCTAATGTGAACTCGTAAAGCGACTTTAGTATTCCAGTGAGAAGTATGACGGTGAAACGGAGTGACATCTTAAAAGAATGAATCTCATCTTTACCTGGCTTCATCATTTTTTATTTAAGTTCGCAGAGGGCTTTTCGCTTCTTTAAACTTGCACCCACGAATTTCCCACACATTTCCTAGCTTTATCAAGGCATCGAAAACATTTTGGCGCCCTTTTTCTTCAGACAACGATAAAAACTTGCATTTCTTTCATAAATATTAACACAAGGTAGTGCAACTTTTTGTTAAATTTGTTATTTCCGTTAACATTAATTTCTTTCGTACCTAGTCCTAAAATTGTCAGAATATTAAAAAGCATCGTCCTTTACCCATATTTCATATAATTTTTATTTAGTATCTGTTAATTGTTTCTCAAATGATTTTAAAAAATTTCCTTCTTGATAATCAGCTATCTGTTGGTTTAAGATCTTCAAAGCCCCTTGTCTGCAAGAAGTCCTTACAATATATTACAATCTTCCCACTTGTGGAACCAAAGAAAATGTTATCATATGTTATCTTTTTAGTGCGTTTGCCATTGAATGTGTTTAAATCTTTATGCTCTTGTACTCGTGTCTTATCTTCGTTTCCTAACGATATTATCTGCTTGCCTTTGGTGAATTCTAAATTGTGTACAGTATTTATGCAGCGCTATTTTGTGAAAAGCAGAAAACAGTTTTATTTTGTCATCAGGGCTAAGATTGGTACTTTACTTTATCTGGCTCTTAATCTCTGCTTCTGACGCCTTCTCTAGACAAAATATATGATAGAACGAGACTATATATGTATATATATGTCATCAACAACAGTGCTCAACCACATTAAAACGTAGGAGCTATCATATAAATCAGATGTACGAGTAAGAAGTTTAATGTCTTTCACAATCTTCAGCTGTATACNTTTAGGATGTTAGACAACATGATTTTCTGTGACTTTTCTTTTTGAAATATTGTTCAAAGAGACATTTCTATAATTGTTTTCGGCAGGCATTGGCATGCTAAAAAATGGTAACTTTAGTGAAAAAGGTGTTTGTTTACATACCATAACCAATTCTGATCATACGTCACCAATAGGGTCAGAGGGATCATTTAGGGATCATTGAGGGATCATTGAGGGATCATTGTGGTCCTTGTGTTTAACTTAAAATTTATCGTTACCTTTTTTTTTTCTCTATACATATTGACTGTATTGACAAAATAGGTTTTATGTATTAGTTTTTTGTAAATGAAGTAAGGACTCATGAAAATAACAAAATTGTTAATAAATTTGTTTTACCATGGATTTTAAACGTTATTCTTAACTTTAGAGATTTTGTCCTATGGGCGACTGTAAGTGTAAGTGTACTTTTGAAAACTAAGCATTCGTATTGTGTTGTGTTCTGTTTTCTGGTGTGGGTTTTCCTTTCCTTGTTTTTTACCATTTTTGTCCGTTGCCGTGTAGCCTAATAGGTTTTCAGTTAAGAATTCAGTGAAATTAATTTTGACAGTGCTGTTTCATTTCGTAAAGCGGTGTATCACCCCTTAACTTTTTAATTAAAAGTTTATATTTAGATCATAAACATGGTGCATTTATTAGTGCACCTGCGTAAAATTTCATGGTTATACGAAATTTTTGTCAAAATTTGATGAATGTGCAAATGAAATTCAACGACTGGTATTATTTTAGAAGTTATATATTTGAATACCTTGCGGAAATGAATGAATATACTTTTTGGTACCTTGTTTTACTATAAGGAAACCAGAATGCTTTTTAGCAGACTAAGACCATTTTTTATGGTATATGTTTGATCAATTAGGTATCAAATTAGATGCCAGGTCATCTTTTTTTAGGGCAACATCGGCTTGGTATTTGAGTATTCGTTTTCTTCAATTCTGGGATGAAATGCCGAGCAACAAATGATTGTATTTTGAGTGATATGTTAGGCCAATTCGCGGGGAACTTTTTTATCCTTTCCTTTCATCAGTAAACTATCATACTAAAGTTTTTTTATAACATGCAGTATAGGCTAAACTTTGAGTGGAAAACAAAATTTCATTGTAGACTGAGGAACTTTATCATCAGCTTAAACTGTCTTCCAGATAGCCCCCAAAACATGAACTTGACTTCTAAAGAGCTAGGCCATGTTTACTAAGAACCTACTGAGATAAGTGAAATACTGAAAAACCATGATTGACACCAAATTTTAAATATTTCTAATGTGAACTCGTAAAGCGACTTTAGTATTCCAGTGAGAAGTATGACGGTGAAACGGAGTGACATCTTAAAAGAATGAATCTCATCTTTACCTGGCTTCATCATTTTTTATTTAAGTTCGCAGAGGGCTTTTCGCTTCTTTAAACTTGCACCCACGAATTTCCCACACATTTCCTAGCTTTATCAAGGCATCGAAAACATTTTGGCGCCCTTTTTCTTCAGACAACGATAAAAACTTGCATTTCTTTCATAAATATTAACACAAGGTAGTGCAACTTTTTGTTAAATTTGTTATTTCCTTTAACATTAATTTCTTTCGTACCTAGTCCTAAAATTGTCAGAATATTAAAAAGCATCGTCCTTTACCCATATTTCATATAATTTTTATTTAGTATCTGTTAATTGTTTCTCAAATGATTTTTAAAAATTTCCTTCTTGATAATCAGCTATCTGTTGGTTTAAGATCTTCAAAGCCCCTTGTCTGCAAGAAGTCCTTACAATATATTACAATCTTCCCACTTGTGGAACCAAAGAAAATGTTATCATATGTTATCTTTTTAGTGCGTTTGCCATTGAATGTGTTTAAATCTTTATGCTCTTGTACTCGTGTCTTATCTTCGTTTCCTAACGATATTATCTGCTTGCCTTTGGTGAATTCTAAATTGTGTACAGTATTTATGCAGCGCTATTTTGTGAAAAGCAGAAAACAGTTTTATTTTGTCATCAGGGCTAAGATTGGTACTTTACTTTATCTGGCTCTTAATCTCTGCTTCTGACGCCTTCTCTAGACAAAATATATGATAGAACGAGACTATATATGTATATATATGTCATCAACAACAGTGCTCAACCACATTAAAACGTAGGAGCTATCATATAAATCAGATGTACGAGTAAGAAGTTTAATGTCTTTCACAATCTTCAGCTGTATACAAATATATATATATATATATATATATATATATATATATATATAAATATATGGTTTTCAGCTTGAAACAGGGTATATTCATTACTTGGTAAACTCATCTTTTTGTGAGAGAACGTGTTTACCTAATAATCAACACACAACTCTTCCCTATACCCAGATTCGCAAACTGAAAGAAAAATTGTTGCCATTTTACCCTGGCCTTAGCTAATACTTTCCAATGACAAAAGTCCTCATATTTGTTCAAGTTCTTAGCAATACTTAGCTTGGAATTACGTTCACTAGCAATTTGAACGTCATTTTGTAGTACAGTATCCAAGGTAACTCTTGGCCTACCTCTAAACCATTTTTTCTTAGCGCTTTCAAAATAATATTCAATACGTTTCTGAGATGGAGATTAATTTTTATCACACATCCGAATATTTTCCATCTTAATTTTCGAATTTCTTTGCTTAATAGACACGACTTTAATTGAATGCGAAAATCTAACTTTCTTATGGACAGCTGTTTAGCAATTTTAGTTATTAAAATATTTATTTTAATAATACTGCATGGCTTGACGAGATCTGTACTTAGCGCAAGAGGTGCGTAGAACACCAATTAGTACCTTGGAGGGTATAATTTGTGTAATTTTGACCGTGGAAACCATGACTACATTAATATTTTGACACCTGTTGTCAGCGGACAGGATTAGAATGTAGAATTTCTTGCTGGAATGGTTTGGGGGTATCGAGTATTGGGTATGTTCTGTTGCAAGTATAAATTAAGTTGAACATTATTATAGCGTACATCCAACGAAAAGTCCGCAATAGCCAGAGTACGCGATACAGAAAATGCCTATTTTTATGTATAACTCAATTGTAATGTTCAGAGCTATGGTATATGAAAATGTAGCGAAAAAACTTTTACTTATGAAAAAAGCATTTACTGTGCATAACTACAGTACACATATGCATGATTGCGTATCTATACCGTGTACACTTAACTACGGAACTTTTATATAACTGCTGCAATCATTACAGTAAATGTATTACTATAATCATTGAGTACTACACGCACGGTACTTAATGCACAGTTCACTACAGGTACTGTTGGACAAAGAAATCAGTAATCTTCTTAACATCACGTGACTACGTTTTCAATATAGTGTTCGTTGGCAGGAAGACTGATTTGATTCTCTTAAGACCTCTCACGTGACAATGAACTACAAAAATGTCTACAGCCATGCATATTTTTTATTTCTGTCTGGTGAGCTTATCTATTTCGCAAAGCCATTCTTTGAGTAACTCACTCGTTATTCAGGATTTCTTATTGAGTCCTGAGGTTACTGGTGACTTTTTGCTCTTCTGAATGCCCTTATATTTGTGGACTTTCCTATCACAAGTAACGAAATATTTTCTTTGGCCATTGATGTGGCGCACATTTGGCTAATTCTTTGCCGCCAAAGTATTTTCCCCTTTGAAAGCATTTGACTTCTCTTGTCTTAACCTCCCAAAAAATCCAGTTTCGTAGGCATTGATGATGTCTTCTGGTTTGAACGAATTGACAGTTCGGGCAAATTGGTCTCTTTCCTATCTTTCAGGCTTTCTCTTCGTAACTTTTTGCTTGGATACGATGACGAATTTTCCAAGAATCAATGTATCCCATTACCGCACATTCAAATATAGCATATTCTTCCATGTTCCTATTTCTATATGTACTGCAAAACTTGTTTCCCCTGTCTAGCACAATCTGGCCAATCACACTAATGTTCCAGTTGCTCGTCTCTCTAAACCACTTAATCGAGAGATGGATAGTGAGAAAACCTCTGCATTTTCTCGGTCGATTGTATGTTGCGTGGTCTCGTAGGAATCGATGATATTCTGCATGACCCAGGGCCCACGCAACGATTTGAAAAGTGGAGGGGCCACACGAGTTACTATCTAAGGAGGCCCCACCATGGTTGGGGCCGACGGTCCAGAAAATTTTTGAAAATCAGGGTGTCTAGAAGGGCTAAAAATGAACTCTTTTTCATGTTTCAAAGGTTACTTTTAATAGTGAAAGACAAATTAAAACTACAGAAATACCACTATATCCATACATAAGTATATAAGTATAAGTAAGTATATAATCCTGTTAAATTTACAAGTCGTTTTTATCAAATTTTCCAAATATATTTTTCCTATTTGCTTTAGAATCAACAAACTCATTAGCAACCTCGATTAGTGAGAGTTTGTCACAAAGTTCCTTGTGGCAAGATAGTAGTGCCAAAGAGTTGAATCGCTTTTGTAATATACTTGATCTAATCCATGTTTTAAGCCTACGAGCTAGAGAAAACGATCTTTCTGGTGTGGCACTTGTAGCTGCGCTTACGAGAACGAGCTTAGTTAACTTCATTACGTTGCTGATAAGTCCTCTGTGTTCTCTTGGTTGAGATGCAAGTTTCATCTTTATTTCTTTAAAGTGAGAGACATCCTCATCAGCACAGATGGTTCTGAGAATTTGAAGCTCAGCCGGTAAAGCAGAGAGATCAAGATCATCTCTATAATTTTCCAACTTCTTCAGCTCCGCTTCATACGACTCTGACTTGATGGCTTTTATCATTAGCTGCTCGATATTTGAAAAGAATTGATAACTCGGTTGCTCGAAACGATCGGTTATTGCTTTAACCACAGTATCAATTGCATCAAAGTAGATAATACGGTAGTGATCAACTGCTGATTCAGGGTGATATTCCTTCGTATTCCGAGAGGAATCTTCATAACCATCCAAAAATTGCATTAGCGAATACTTCGGTCTGCGGCGTTTCCTCGGTAAAGATGGTTCTTCTACATCCAACTTACTCGCCTTCAGCTTTACAGTTTCGAAGAAGAGGTTGAAATCTTGAGATGTCCTCATACCTTTTAAGGTTTTGACAGTTAAATCGGCATTTCTTTGACCATTTATAGCTGACATCTTCTCTTCTTGCAAAGTTTTTGATAGGTTATCTGTCAAACTATACAACCTATGACTTAGCAAGAGGCCAAAAAAGAAGGAAAATGATTCCATTTGAGACTGGCATCCAATGATACGAGCACGAGTTTCGGCATCAAGCTTTTCACTCAGGCAAGTCGCCCAAAGCTGTTGCAAAGTTCCGTACTTCTGAATGATTTTTTTGAAACAAGAAGCTCTCACTGTCCACCTTGTGGTTGAAAGTTTATTCAAGGACACAGGCTTTTCTTTCTCTCCATTCTCTGCAGTCGCACCATCCTCGATCATTTCATCCAGGGATCCCAAAATCTTTTCTCTTTTCGGTGAGTACTTTACAAGCACGCAAATTTCTCCCACAGTACCCATCGTGTTTGACAGAACTTCACAAGATGATGTCAGATCTTTGACTGCCAAACTCAATGTATGACCATGACAATGGGTAACAATAGCTTTAGGTTGGATTTCCTGGATCTGAGTTGCAACTCCTGACCGTTTACCCATCATGTTGCTCGCACCGTCGTAGGTTTGTCCCCTACAATTTTCTAAGGACAAGTTTGATCGTAGCAAAACGTCTTTGATAGCATTCACTATTGTATCACTACGGATATCGTTCAGTTCGTAAAAGCCGAGAAAATCTTCACTGATGACCAAATCGTCATCCACTGTTCTAAAGCACATGGACAGCTGCTCAAGGTTGCCTATGTCCGTATACTCATCTGCCATTATAGCAAAAACGTGCCTTTCTCTGATCTCATGGAGTTTCTGTCTAGCAACATGCTGCGCCATCAGATCTAAAAGTTCATTCTGTATTTCATTGTGCGTGTATTTCATTCTACTTTTATCGAGTTTTGCTTTAATCCCAGGATCTTTTGTCCCAAGCAATAAGAGCAATTGGGTGAAGTTGTCATTCCCTGGATTCCCTTGAATAGCAATGCCTTGTCTTGCCAAATATTGGAGACATCTTATGACATCGATCAAATACTTCCGCTCTAGTTGACGAGAATCCGCGATGCTCTTGTTGGTTAGCTCGGCCACATTCCCACATTGAGGTACCACTGTTTCCAATGCAGCAGCTGCTTTGTGACAGTTTGTCATTTGATGGGTTTCAAAACATTTCGGCGCCTTCTTCCACGAATTGAAACCGATGCTAATGTACGCCTGTTCTTTGTTCCTCTCACTAAGTAAAGCTTGATTTTTGCTTTGTTTCGTACAGTAACTGCAGAAGACACGGTCTGACCTACAACAATAAAAAAGAACATATAATCTTCAAACGTCGAAGAAACCAACGATGTAGAAAGTGAATCGTCATGGCGCTCATTTCATACCCCCTAGACATTTCACGATGATAATATTGACTGGTTTTGGTAACTGTGATGTGTAACTCAATACGAAGCTGCTTTTATAAAATTAATCATAAATGTACCTTGTGTCATAATGTAGCCAAGAGAATTGATCAAACCATTGGTACTGACAGGAGCGACTTCTATCTCCGATTTTTGTCTTTGGAAAGGTGAAACTTTTTGGTGGTCGATATGGGAGCACTGTAGATGCAGCCGATGACGATGGAACTTCTTCAGGTTCAGCCGTGCTTGTCGACGTTGTAGATACACTGGATACATCAGATGATGACTTGTCTTTTTTCTGAGCTATTTTGAAGATATCTGTGATTTTACGATTAGACGATATGTTAACTCGATGCACACAACAACACTATATTTGTTTTTCAAGATTTCGTAAATTTGGATGTGAAATACATCCATGCGCACTATGAGTTCATTTTCAAAACAATCAACTAAAGCAAACAAACTATCTGACACGCGTGTTGCATATTGATGAATCGCATTAAGCAATTAACACTTTTAACACTTTTGCTTTGCAAAAAAGTGAGGGGCCATGGCCCCCTCGGCCCCCCCGGTAGCGTGGGCCCTGTGACCCTGTTCATGATACTCGATACTGTTTTTTTTGTCAGATACTTATTGCATATTGTAATGTGCTTCTTGCTGCTTTCATCCTTCTTTATATTTTTGTGGAGTGTGCAGTGTGCCTCTCAGGCATTTCTCTGAGTACAACATCGGCTGCAGTGTGGAAGTGTCGCGTGAGTGTTTTGAGAGTTCTTGATTTGCTTTTCCGGATTACTTTATGGGTTCCAATTAGTCTCGTTACATAATCGGATTTGGAAACAAAGCTATCCCAGTGAAAGTGTCACATAATCGCTAATGACAGGTGAATGAGTGTCAAAAAAGGCAATCAGGTTGAATGATGGTTAACCACTTCATTGAACAAAATGAGATTGGGTTAGTCTGTTATTGCGTCATCAGTTGGTAAACGCAGGAGAAACAAAGTGTGAAAGAGGATTAACAAAAGGAGAAGCAGCAGCAAAAAAGGGGCCGTTGGGAAAAAGATGTTAGCTCAGACGTCAGAATGAGGGACGCAATAATAAGTAGAAAAAACATTGCGAGATGGACAATGGGGTTTTAAAAAGAACACACTATACGCAATAACTGAGGATGCAATGAACAACATTTTTTGCATATATTATGCAAAAGTAAACATCCGTCCATTTACATAGGTTCCCTGAGTTTACCTGCCCGCAATATGCCTGGTACGCAATAATGATGTTCAATTGTGTATGAATTTTTTTGTTCCTTACTACCAGCTACGTCCCTGCAATGTAGATATCTTAAAATGGTTCCAAGCCATAATTATTTCACCCCTGTGGTTCTTGTTAATGAGGGAAAGTTATGTTGGAGAATTTTCGTTGTAAAAAGTTTGTTTTATTTTTAATACCTTTAGGTATCCTAATAAAGGCTTCATGAAGTAAGCCTTTCTGTTGTTTTGTGAAAGGCCAAGTGGTAGATCGTTATCTTATATGTTAGACCTAAGACTCCAACAGCTAAAAATACCTGCAAAACTCATCAGTTTTGCAGGTACCTTTTTTTATTTTTCAGTTTGCTTTTCAAGAGCACTTAAAGCCATGTCTGAATTTGTATATGTTTTTGACTACATGTTGCTGCCTGCTGTAAGTTAATGAACTAATTTATTTACGTTTGACATTGGAACAAAGAAGCAAGGTTGGTTCAATGTTCACACTTCCTTAATGATTTTTTCAAATCGATTGAGATTGTTGAAGCGTGCGGTGCATCTTAGGCTTTCTTGCCTGTTATAAGAAGATTTGTGGTAACTCTAATGATCAGAAATTGCAAGTCGAGAGTGCTGGTTATTTTTGCGCCGCATCTCCTGACAGGTAAAATGAGGGCATTTTGAAACTCTAAGCTATACAATCGGAGGCTGCAAAAACATTTGTTAAACACAAATTTGGTTCGTGGTTTACTAGCAAAGTGTCAAAGCAACGTCATTAATGCTTAGGAAATTCGTTTTGTAGGTGTGAAGCTTTAACTTAGTCCTTGAGCCGACTCATGGACTTTGGCTGATGACTGTGTAAGGCCACTTAAGGAATAAAGATCAACTGGTTTCATTCAACAGCTGAACATGCATGCCCTGTTTGGGAAGGGTTGGTTACGCCAAAGAAACCAAAACAGTAATTAACACCATATGTCGACTAATTACAGGATGTTTTGAAAAGAACACTGTTGAAGAGACTTTATATCCTGGCTCGTTTAGCACCTCCAGATATGAGAGGAAGGGTAGCTCGCAACAGACAACGACATTACTAAACTGGTTATTGTCACTCACTTTTCGACAACACTCCACCAACCATGCGACCACACTCCATCAAACATGCCATTTTGAAGTGGCAACCAAGTGGTAATTCCAATAACCGTGATCGTGGAGAATGACACTAAATTGTCCACTGTTGCTACGTCAATATGTGTAAACATCGAAGATCTTCCTCAAGGAGCTAACACTAGCCGGGGTGTGTAGGGGTCCTTTATTCGGCTAAGAACTACTACTGGTCGTCATTTTCCGTTGCCTACCTCATGGCTTGACCAAGTCTTCGTACATGTGGAGTGGTGTTACTTGCTTTCTGCATTTGTGTATCTAATACTGTTTTTTTATACGAAGTACGGCTATAAAAAGAAAATATAGCTCTTGTAATACTTACTCCCTTTTGGAAGCATCCTTCATGTAATTAACGTTCAATAAGCTTTTCCCTGTTTGATCAAATCAAACTTGGGATAATGCATGCTTTTATTGATTTTCTCTAGTTTCTAAAATTACTATTATGTTTTGACACTGAGAGGCCTTTACAAAAATAATAAGGTGATGGTGATTTTTGCAACAAGAAGCCTTTTTGAAAAAGTGATGTAATTATTTTGCTTCAAATTTTTTCATTTTCATAAATAAAAGCTGAACACAAACTCAGTAGAAAATTAGAACAAAAGTTAATAATGAATCATAAACACAGTTTTTATTTTATGATCATGACGCTAAATCCCCTGCAAAAAAACAAATAAACTAGAAAACAAAACGTTTTATCCGTGTAGGACGACCAGGCTGACGAGAAACGATTCCTCGCTGCTATCTAAGCAAATATTCCTAAGGTAGGCAGCCGTAAAATGGCCCACTGAAAGGCATAAGGAGAAATACCCTTGGAGGATTGTCTGCTGGAAGATTATCCTCCTCTGCCAAACTGTCTCAACCGTCTCAAAAAATCCTGATGTAATTCCATTAGAAAATTTCCTCTAAACGATTAACTACTACTTTCCCCTCTCTTTCAGTAACCTGCACCTTACTGCAGAGACTGTATGAAATATCTGAAGAGACTTGAAACTAAAACAAAGTTTTACCAAATCAGAACTTTTTTGAACGACACTCTTGAATACAGTAACTTGGGCCCAGACGGTGCCCTTGAAAGGGACATTGTTTTGGTGATGAGGAATTGTTGCCCGTATGCCCTTCCTGTCGTCAATCAATGGATTTTTCTATTGTAAAGTTCCAAGTTCTTTTCGCATGCTGGGGGAATCGAACTCGAAACCTGCTGTTTATAAAGCAACTGCACTAACCATTAAGCCACGGCTCCTCATGTCAATTAGTACTGTGTTCTTATAAAAAACTGGATTGAAAGTTAAATCCTGGCAAAGAAAGAACTCAAATATGAAAAGGAAACTGTTGATAGTTAAAACATGGGGGCACATGATATACGTCAAACAAAAAAAATTTGCATATATATGATCTATGTCAGTATAGCAACTAATAATATTGCAGTTTTAGTTGTCTCAACCCGATAAATCAGGTTTTTATGACAGCAGCAAGTGAGATTAGCCACATGATATGATTATAAACTACATGTCCTGAATTAACACAGGACCGGATGAATTAATAATCTTAGGTGAGTATGTAATTGAAGCATTTTTTCTACGTCCATTGAAAATGAGATCCCTCAAACCACGTATGAATTTATACGGCAAATAAAAACAAATGCACAAGACAAGAAGCAGCTGTTTTCTGAATTGCAGATTTTGTAAAAATAATTAATGATTGCCCCTGGAATGAATACAGTTGGTGAGCGTTCAGTGCCATGTTGAGGACGGATATAGACCTTGGTACCTACATTAATGTGTTAATAAGGTTTGAATTACTGGATCTTAATTATTTTTCACCAAACAGAACTGAAAAATTGATTTAACAATGTTAACCGGTTTTATAAGGAGAATTGGGGGAGAACATTTACCTTTTTTGACATTTTCTGCAAAAGAGTACCCAACACACTTACCAAAAACAAGAACAGACCTTGGTAACTGTTATCAAACCATTCTTCACTATTTGAGGACTAGTATGTACTTTTAGACTACACTATAGAATAACAAACTTTAGTCAAGCGTCTGCAAATTTTTTGAGCACCCTAAATACCCTTTTGAAAAGTAAAAGGACGAATTTATAATTGTGTTTGTACTATTTTGATTCGGGTCTACTTTTCCCTCACCAGATTCCTATTGATAAGGTGTTAGTAAACCCAAGCTGAAATCCATCAAATTAATATATCGCAAATAGCATTGAGAATGTGATCAATAAAAAATTATAAAAGTGCAACGCATTGCTTTCAAGATGGTCTTGCAGGGTAGGGCAAGGCTATTTGAAGATGGCCTTGATTCAAATCAATTCATTCGGACTCGAATGTTGTCGTAACTTGTACTTTTTATGTGAGAAGTATATTCAACACACACACAAAAACAATCTAATCTTCCATATGAATTTGAACGCAAGGAGAAAATGGTACTTTCTGTTGTGAAGGTTGAAGAAAATTACAAAGAAAAACACCCAAATTACGTGACAATCATCCCACGTAAATTACCAACTCACCTGTCTTTTCCCAAGAAAAAACTTCACAACTGAATACTAAAACAAGAAATCTGTCTTGTGACACAAAACAGATTCCACGTTTCTTGACATGCATAACTTGGCTGAGAACATCATGGAATCAAAAGAGGAGTAAGGATCTTAATGAGAAAACCTAAAACAATGGTCTAAGAATATTAAAATATTATATGACGTTTAAAGTAGCACGTTGATACCATCACATGGTGGACATGTACTTGTCACTTGTTGGTTGTGGTAGCAGATTTAATAACGTTTTTCTTCTCAAAAGCCCCTAATAAAAAAGGACCACTGGGGGAAAAGTAGTGCCCCCGGTCCTTTTATTTGTAGACCATGTTACACATATTTAAAACATCTTGCATTTGCAGCAAAATGTTAACAGTTTACTCAGTTCTTTGGAACAACTGAACGTACCTTTCATAACAACATTTCAAATTTAAATAACAAATGTAAAAAATTCCCAAAGAAGTTACATGAAGAATATTGAATGATAATTGAAACAACATAAATGGTATTTAAAAATCAATTAACAGTTTACTCAGTTCTTTGGAACAACTGAACGTACCTTTCATAACAACATTTCAAATTTAAATAACAAATGTAAAAAATTCCCAAAGAAGTTACATGAAGAATATTGAATGATAATTGAAACAACATAAATGGTATTTAAAAATCAATTAACAGTTTACTCAGTTCTTTGGAACAACTGAACGTACCTTTCATAACAACATTTCAAATTTAAATAACAAATGTAAAAAATTCCCAAAGAAGTTACATGAAGAATATTGAATGATAATTGAAACAACATAAATGGTATTTAAAAATCAATTAACAGTTTACTCAGTTCTTTGGAACAACTGAACGTACCTTTCATAACAACATTTCAAATTTAAATAACAAATGTAAAAAATTCCCAAAGAAGTTACATGAAGAATATTGAATGATAATTGAAACAACATAAATGGTATTTAAAAATCAATTAACAGTTTACTCGTTTGCGTGGCAACGCCTTTGCTGCCGTCTTGACTTATTTTACTTAGGAAATCAATCTAATTAGTTCACAATGACTTCTTTCTAACTGTGGAAACTGAAAAGACGGAAAATAATCAGAACATGAAGTAAACAAAATTGCAATTATAATTGTTTACTTCATGTTTTCATGTTGTGAAAAGTGACGTAATATTTATTACGTATCTTTTCACTAAATGAAAATTACACCAGGATTCAGATGTCCACTTAAGGTGTGGAGCGTGTCTGGGCGAGCAAAATGTAACAAAAATTAGCATTCATATTGTAAAATTTTTGGTCTGAGCGAGTGAAGCTAATGAGGACTACTTAATACAGTCCGAACTTGCTCATGTACTGTACAGGTAGCTCGTGAAACTTCAACCCTCACAAACTGTGGGAACACCAACATCTCCTACATTTTTGTTTGGGAGGTTTTGTCTTGGCAAGTTTAGGCAGGGAGTTCCTCAGAGAAAATCTCTTAAACATCTTACCAAACCCCACACAATAACGTATTTCGTGAGTTAAAATTTTACCAGTTGCCCGTGCATAAGCAAATTTGAACTGTAGTAAGTAGTTCTCTTCTCGGGCGATTAGCTAAGAGCAAGTGCATAACTCCTTCTCTTTGACAAGGTTTTGAGTTTTGGGCCCTACCTGGAGAAGTTGTGGTCTTGACATACTGGAACACCTTGTCTCAAATCTTGATCAACCAAAAGGAAGCGCCCGCTAAGAGAGGCAAGTTCACAAATGACTTATGCTTATTGAAGTCCACTGTGAACTGTTTACTTTACATCCATCTTAAATTTGTTCTGTCCTCTCTGTCCCGGTCTTTCATAGACAGGTACCTGTGAAAAGTAGTTGATGGGCCACTTTTTACCAGTGCACGACCAGAATAATAAGGAATAATAAAGAAGTTAAAAAAAGTTATACAGAAAGTTACCTAAAGTCGATCATCGGTTTTCCGGATTTCTGTTACCTATACTTTTTCTCTGGTCATGATTATTTCATAAATTATAATGGCCTCTGATCTTCAAAACTTTAAAAGGTAAAAAATTTAGGGATTTAGTTTCAATTTAGGAACAGTACAATTACAGCAGCTCATTACGAAATCGAATTGCAACAGCGCATTACCTTCCCTTTGGTCTTCATGATCTTGCGTCTGGGGATAAAAAGGATACTGATCTGTTCAGCTTAATTTTATTAGTTTAATATTGTTTAGTTTCTAGAGAAAAATCGTCCTTCATCAGTGCCATCATCTTGTGTTATGTAAACAAAACCGAACCATCATAATAAAAAATATTGTCATTAGAAGAACAACTGGTCCGAAAGCCTATTATTCTATCTCACTCTTTGAAGGTCAATGTTGATTCACTCAAATCACTTAGGTCACGTGCCGAAGAAAGTGGACAAATTTTGAGATGCCAAACAGCATTGAACGGAATATTGATCACTTTCAATTCATGCAATACTGAACAAAACTGTTGATTTTAGAGATGTATTTGACGCGGAAGTACATTTTGGCGTAAAAGAGGTCAGTTAATATTCTAAAAATATATATTTTACTGTGAGACTAGAACGTAGCTGGACGGCACCGTACTGCTTTCCCATAGCCTTTTTATTCTGGCTGGTGTTTCATTTGGATTTTCTACATTTTGTCAAAGAAAAAAAATGAACTTTTTATGCTTTTATATTAGTAAAGATGTGTCTAAATTGCCCTGTAACCTTGTGACGTCAACCAAGCTTTATTCTCACTTGAAGTAGCTGATTGTCATATAGAAAATGTGAACATTTAGGGAACAAGTTCCTCTATCTTTATCCCTATCTTTGTTTAAGTACTTTTTTAATAGCTCACTTATATTTAACTTTCCAACTTCTCGTTTTGGGTGTCACTGCTCAAAAGTTAACACAACTGCATTTTGTTTACTTTAGTTAATTGTTGATGCCCCATTGCTCTGAGAATTTTATTTCAGAACGTATTAGTTTAATGGTTGTTGCAGGGTTGCATTTAGTGTCTTGGAGATTGGCTCCTACTTTCAGTGCTACTGTAACATCTCTTATTTTCTGTAACATGACTTAAAAACAAAACTGATAATTTGTCCTTAAATAGACAATATATCTTATTTAAAGTAGCTCTTAATATATTTTCCATTCCATCGCCGCGTAATAGATCCTGTTTACATGCGTCATGGAAAAACAAGAAAAAAATCGTTACACAAAAGAAGAGGCTTTGGAGTAAGTATTCACTCTTGGATCCGACTTAGAGCTATCCGAATTAGAGGAAAGGGATACTGAAAAGCTCAGAAACTGTGGCACAATATTACAAACACTTTGATTGGTGGTGCAGGGGATGATGACCAAAGCTTCACGTTAGAATTGCACAGGTTCTTGCTTCCCCCCCACCCCCAGTTTCCTTAGTTGACCTCTTTTTACGTTTGAAACAATTTTCACACAGATCATCAGAGTCCATAATTACAAGGCAGTTCTTTATTCTTTTGTAAACAACTTATGTTGCGAAAAGTTGTTCTTGTGAAGTCACGTGATAGGGAGTAGGATGATATTGTAAATTACAGGACGATATTGTGACACGTTTAAAATGTTTAAACTGCTTAATTCCATTGATCAGTTCTAAATGAGTAATATTTTCCATGTTGTTTCATGCTTTTTGTAAATGAGCTGATCTTCTGGCAGCAACCAAGCAAGTATGGCATAGATTATATTTTAATTCACTGGTTATGACTAGTTGAAAGTTCGGGGCCATGGCAATGTTTTCACATTGCTTCAGGATCCGCTGATTACTCGCCACATCTTGTTGGCATCCTGAAAGCTTTAGTTTAGCAACTCTCTTTTGGACTTTGTCAAACCTTTGGTATGGGAGGCATTTTTCCTGTGTCACTACTTTATCTTGAACTACATTGCATAGCTAAAAGCTCATCGTCATAAATTTTTGATTTAAGACATAATCATCCCCTAATCATATGAAGTGCTTGGGGAGGGTGCATACATAGAGGTCAAAATGTTTTAAAAATTGGGTGGATACATATGGAAAGAAAAACTAATATCTGAAAATATTCACGGGCGGAATTTAGGTGGTAGGAAAGCGAACTAAACGAAATGTGTAATACATCAAGCTTGAAACAAGAAATAAAAAAATCACAAGTGGGTTAAATTCAAAGAAGTAACTAAAAAATCTAGCTTTTCTTTCTAGTACGTAAATACGTAAATGATCGTGTATACCTCTGTGTAACGTGAAGCGCCTAAAATGCATTGCTTGTCGTAAAACAACATAAAATACGACAAAGCTGAAATTAACATTGATGTAGAATATTTATCATGTCGTGAGTTGTAAATGAAGTGGACTACGTTGGTAGTCCACGTCATTTACGCTCACGCCACATTTCTTGCCTCCTATGTCCATGTACAAAGAAGAAACCACATCATTGCAAAAATAGTACTGATTTTATAGGCTTTATCACTCAAAAGAGAAACAAGGCTGACAATATACCCAAGTGTCCCTCTTGATGACGCGTTACGAATTACCTACTTGAACATGATGATTAATTACCATCAAGAACTGAACTAAAGCCTCCAAATATCCTGAATCTACTACAAGTGCTTCTTACCAACACATGCTTCATTTTCAACAATGACAAATACACACGAAACAGCGGTACACCTTTAGGAGCTCCAACATCTCCTTTGATTGGTTAAATATTCATGCAAGCGTTCGAAGCCACGGCAATATCAACAGCAGACCAAGGGCAGACTATCTGGATAAGATACGTTGAAGTATTTTAGCAATTACTAACGAAGATCTTCTACATGGTTTCTTTGAGTACATCAACAGTCTTCAATCAAATATCGCGTTCACCATGGAAAAAGAAGAGGAAACAAAACTTCCCTTTCTTGATGTCCTTTTAAAGAGACAAACAAACAGCACCATTTCTGTTACTATCTACAGGAAATCAACTCACATCAACCATCACTTTGATAAAGGATCACCATCCAGCTTCATCTCGTCATAGTGTCATCACCACTCTGTTTGGAAGGGCATGAAGCATCATTTCGAACCCATACGACATCAGAAAGGGGAAAAAACAACTTTCAAATGGCTCTCTTATCCAGTTAATACCAGACTGGGGATGTCCTGAGATAATTACGAAAACCTAGCAGACCTAAACATGAAAAAGAAAAAGGACATATCACGAGTATCAGTATGCAGCTACGACGAACTCTCCGTCAACTTAATATTAAGTGTCCACTTTCAACAACATCCATCCCTTGGACAATACTCGCAAAGCCAAAGGGTTCAGTTCCACTTGAAGAGAGAAACTATATATTTTATAGACTACTTTGTAAAGGTTGTCTTGCCCTTGCCATTGGGAAATCAAAGCGTCTCCTTGGTCAATGTGCGAAAAAACACAAGAGAGCTGTTCAAAAAGTGACAATAACAATCATGATATAGTGACGCACTGCTGGACAAAAGATCACACCTTTGACTGGGAAAATAAAAAGAGTATCGACAAGAAAATAAATACAACAACAAGAAAAAAAAGCAACTATCCATTTACTACAGCACAGCAATAACATTAAGAGCAATCTTGCAACGTTCCAGAAATATGGCTTCCAGCACTAAAGAAAAGAAATGCAACAAACACAAGATAGATATGGTGACAGTACTAAAACCAACTCGATCCCCGTTACCAAGCATTTCCGCATTATCAAAGAATAAAATAGCTATACCTAATTACTTAATTGCCTAATAACTAACTGACAATGGGAGAAGTATCTCAAAACGTAGCTCAGAAGACGTTTACGACTCACGGCATGGTAAATATCCTAAATCAATGGCTTCCACTGAGTCAATAAAGTAAAAAAGACTTAAGATTAATAAAGGCTCTCATTCATACTTATTTGTAAATTCAATATCTTCTGGTTTATGATATCCTTAACACAACCATATATTTTTAGCTTCCGTATGGTGTTTAAAAGCTGCGTCTTCTTCTCTCTACTTTCTGAAGATGCTGATTGATGATAGATTTATAAACATTGAATGCTAGCGTACGTTTCCTCCGAAGTACTACTGATAAAGAATCAGTTAATGATATACCAATGATACGTTTTTCTTTGCTATTTAAGCGTTCAACATACTTTCTTTGTGTAATGCTTTATCCAAGGTGAATTTTGGAGCAGTATAAAAAGATTGGTTTGAGAATACAATTAAAATTTGTTTCTACAACCGAAGGTGATTTCAAAAACGAATATTATAAAGAAGTTACTTTCTCGTATCAATTTTCTTATAAGTTCCAGTGCAATGTCTTTTTCAAAATTCGAGGAAGGTGCATCAAAGTTGACGTTATGTTATCAATTATGAAGATACTCTGCTATCCAATTAGGCTCTGTACTAGTGATTCCACATAAAGGTACTTGGTGGAGATGTATCAGTAATTAACGGTGTTGAATGTCTTTGAGAAAATCAAATTAAGAAGAATAGAATATTCGTTTCCTCCTATTTTTGAATGCACATCATTAACAAAAGTAGTTACTGCTCTAATATAGTAAGGCTGTGACGAAAACCAAATCAAGCGGAAGTAAATTGATCATTTGTTTTTCAAAATAGTCTGCGAAGTGATTAATTTAAGTTTTTTGACAACTTTTTATAAAATATTCAATAATGAAACAGGGCTGTAATCGGTAAATAGAGTTTGTTTTCAAATTAAAAAAATAAAGCAAAATCAGATATATTTTTATCCTAAATTCATTAGAAAGCTTCAGTTCATAAAATATATTTTAAAATTCTTTAATTCTCAAATGTTACAATCACATTATTTTATGTTTGCAATAATTTTATATCCAAAAGGTGATTTCCGCGACTGGCTGAATATACATCATATAACAAATAATATGAAAAATGAATATTACTTTGGGGATCAAACCTCTTCGGCAACAAATTTCAACACACCCTATTCAATTAACTCCATTCTTCGGTTTCATCTACTGTACCTACCTAGTAATATTTTAGTGTTTGCTTACTTCAACGGTCATCATACTTAACGGCTGAGTTCATACTCTGCTAGATAATCTGCAGTAGAGTCGTACAACGTTTTATTAGGCCAATATTTACCTAAGTTACCAATTTTTTCAGTCTTACTCATGACAATAATAATAATCGCTTTTTTTTTATTTTTGCCTTGTTTACAATCCTAATAGTTTCTGTCTTTCCTGACTCTTGTACTGAGAAATCATACCATAAATTGGTTTCTATTTCTTTTTCTCCTTAGACAGTTTTTTCATATAAATTTTCTTTTTATCTTGCTTCTTACAATTATGCCCTTGGTGATTAGGAGTCTTTTCGCGTTCCCTTACTGGTATTCTTTTGAAACACTTTTTTTACTTTCTTCTTGAGTTTGCTTTTGAAGTCATGTCCTGGATTCAAATGGATATAAACGATTTTGTATCTTGTTATCGACAAAAAATCCAAGTTCCACTTTTTACTCCCAGTCCTCACTTTTACAGGCTGTAGCTATATTCCACTTCAGACCCTCTTTCTATCAGTTTCAACGTGATGATGCTCCTATTAATAGGAAGCCAGTCTCTTATGCTAGAAATAATTGCAAAACGATTTTAGCTTAAGCCAAACTTGTTACGCTTAAGATACTAAAGCTTGCATCTCCATCCGGAATTTGGTGGAAAATGCGTTTTATATATTTATTTTAATTACAATCATTTATTTTACAAAATTTTCACACAAAATTAATTTACCAGTTCTTTTCATTTTAATAGTTTCCAAGTATTGATTTTTCAAAAGATGAGATAGAGCTTTTGCCCAAGTCTGTTGATTGTAAGCCCTATCTTGGTGACTCTGATCTAGATCTTTTACACTTTACAAGCCACTGCTTTAAAAAATCCATAACATTTTCATAAGACTTTTCTCTTTTGCTGCATTCGCTTTTTCTCTGAGACTATGGATTGCCCTGTATTGGGAGTCCTGGCGTCTCTTCTCAACAAGCAATAAAGACTGCATTAATTTTGAGCCACAACGTACTTTTTTACTCTTATCCCAGAACACATCTATTGTACTGTCAACCGTCTAAGAGAGTCAGACTCTTTCCCTTCACTTCTCCAAGGAGTTTGATAAGGTCTGATTAAGTACTCTTGTCCTTTATTTTTTCAAGGTGTTTGGCATTTGGAATACTCTTGAAAATAGCATTGCTTTCTTTGTAGATCACAACAACCGTTCTTCATTTATTGAGAGTATAACATGTCTTGTAAGTAATTCAAACCGCAACCTTCCTTTAGCATAATCTTGAATCTAGTATTGATAGGGTTTCCAGTGGATTAACAATTTCAATGCTACTGAGGCAAACCCTTTAAGTATAAAATTATAGTTCGACCAACCCATTTTCGTGTTCCTTATCACCTTTCCTTCTAGTTAAAAATCAATCATGCTGACTTCTCTAACTCACCTTTTCTGACAAACCTTCCTTAAGTTGAGAAAACGAAGCGATCGGCAAGTTTGAAGCCACAAAGGTAGATTTTCTCTGTAATTCTTGCTCATATCTACCTTTCGACATTGGTCAACATATTTGGAAAACATTACTCAGGCCTTGAATGAAATCTTCGAACTTGAGGTCTTTTCTCCTCTCTCGGTCTCCTCAATCGTACCAACCCTCGTGATGGAAAAGTCGTTGGACCTTCCCTACCTTTTTAATTCTTTCCTCTTTCTATTTCTATGATTTTGTATCTACCTCTTTATTCTATAGGTACTTTTACAAGAATTGTTCCCATTAACTTACTTCTCTTATTTTTTTCCTTGATAGGTTTTAAGACCTCTAGATGTCTTGGTACAAGTTGTCACTCTAACATTTGCATAGAACCAGTTTGGAATAAGTTTGATATTTCACTGACTCTTTCTATCTTGCATCCAAGCTTTGGAAATTTCTTCCGTCCTCCTTTTTTGAGTGAGTATGATCTTCCATCTTTTAAATCTTCTTGTAATATTTGTCTTTTATGCTTCTTTAATTTCCCTCTCTTTACCTCAGGCAAAAATTGATGGTCTCTTGTGGCCTTGCCAGGAGTGGCAAAAAAATTTTGATAAAAGTTTTGGCAGAAATAGATGCTTGTTTTCTCCAGCGTTGTTTTATTTTTTCTCAACAATTATTCGCAGATATTCTGGTAGATCACGAAGACACAGTTACTATTCGTGAAAAGAATGTTACCAATTTTAGGATTTTTTGATGATTTTGATGGGCTGGCAGTCAGAGAACAAGAAATAGCAAACCTGTACACAGACATGGTTTCTTCACAGAAAAGTAGGCATTAACAGTAGTGGAGAAAAGATTAAACGATATGAGTTACAAGGCAGTCAAGACAAAAATTACAGTCAGAAGAAGACAGATAAATAAGTAAACCAATGTAGGTGTAAGAATTTCAAATTAAATACCAAGCCTTGACTATGAAATCACCTTTGCTGTCAATCTTGCATATAACCTTGTATATACTTGTAAAACATGGAAACCTATTTTGTACGTCTCACGCTGAACTTATAACAAACTATTAAGTACGGAGGAGAATCAAAGAAGCACGTAGACATCATAAACATTGTTAAATAAATAACTGAATAAATGATAACTTATTAAATTCTTTTCAAGAGTGACGAAGGGTAAGCTTAAGTGCTTTGGCTTTGAATGTTTACGTATCGCTCAAATAGTCTTTCAAAAAATGTAATAAGGATGTATTTTTGATTGTAGAAAAAGGGGAAGACAAAGAATAAGATTGAAAGTTAATAAAAAGAGGTAAGTTAGTATTGGCTGTAGTTAAATACAGAAAATGGTATATAATCGCAGTATATGGAGAGATATAGTGGAGAAATTAGCGAAAAGTCTCCAACAATACCACTGGTATTATGCTCATAGAGTTTCAGTTAAAATAATGGAGTGACAGATCTACGTATAACAGACATAGAGAAATAGGTAAAAAGATAAAGTGATCGATGTAAACAAATAAAGGTTGGGAAACTTTGATAAAAAGACATTGAACATCAAACGTAAATTTGCTAAGTGAAAAAAAGAACATAAGACATGCGGATCAACAAACAACGAATGCGTGATAAAAATATAGAGTTGAGTAGTTAGCATACATTCCATTAAATCGTGAATATGTGACCAAGAAAATTCAGCAGATGGCAGTGAAANAGTCGGAGTGAAGTTTTCAAGTAGCTAGGGAAGGTACATTTTTCTATATGTGGCTACGATTTTCTAATAATCTTTAACACAAAAATGTTTGAGAGGCCTTCATCAACATTAAATTTTCATACTCACGGTTTTTCTTTATTATTTTATTGTACATATTAGTACTTTGTAACCTCGAAAACATGAAAAATTTAATCCCCCTTTTTTTCTATAGGGTGTGTGTTGTGTGTCACAGTTTGGATTGGCGATGGCAGTGAAATAATTGGTTAGCAATGTCTGATGCTCGCAGAGTTTCAGTTAAAATAATGGAGTGACAGATCTACGTATAACAGACATAGAGAAATAGGTAAAAAGATAAAGTGATCGATGTAAACAAATAAAGGTTGGGAAACTTTGATAAAAAGACATTGAACATCAAACGTAAATTTGCTAAGTGAAAAAAAGAACATAAGACATGCGGATCAACAAACAACGAATGCGTGATAAAAATATAGAGTTGAGTAGTTAGCATACATTCCATTAAATCGTGAATATGTGAACAAGAAAATTCAGCAGATGGCAGTGAAAACGAAATGCTTTGAGGCCACTGAGATATAACTTCCCTCTTTCACTTTTTTAATTATTACACATATCTCTTCTTCTATATTATTTTTAAACTAGGAACGTTGTGTTATACTAATGTTACCACAAATTGTATGTGATAATAATTACTAAAGTTTTATTGCGTTCAAAGAGTAGATGTCAAGTTAAATAAATCTCTGTGAATGAAATATTATTCTTATTTGATGTGCATACAAATTAAGCAAATTTTCGTACAAAGGCTTATTTTTTAACAGGACGTTCGGTATAATTTTTCTATCAAGTCGATTATTACCTTTATACATAGCAAACTTCACTTTGTGTATGGTTACAGAATACTCCAATTTTATCTTTGTATGAGATAACTTTTTTAACAATATCATTTTCACTTGTCGACCAATTTTTAACAACTTAAGAATATTATACCATGAAAAGAAAGGTTTAAAACTTTATTTCTTAAGTTCCAGAAGGCGAGAAATAACATCTTCGTATCTTGGACACCAAGGTTTCAAATGTGTAAAGATCACTATGTGCACTTAACAATGATAATTGTCGGGAAAAAAAATCGTTGACAATAACAGCAGGCTAGATAAGTTTATCTAAATGCGCAGTTTGTCAACAAGCCAGTATTCTATTTCGAAGTTAATCATTGTTTGAATGCACAGATGGATTCACTCCAAGAGTGAAAAACTGATTATTAACTGAAGTCCTTCCCACTCATGTTCATTTTTTAATGTGGCATGTTTGAACACCTGCTATGGAAGTTGTGCTTTGTCTGCATAGAGTAATGATCTCGACTCTATTACAAGCTCACCTCTCTGTCTAGAAACCCAGCAATTATGTTGAAGAGCATGATTATAGTTGGAACACTTGCATTACTAACATGTTGTACAAATTTGATAGTTTGTAAATTAGCTGGCTATTCAGGTTAGTATAAATACTTTGGGTTGTTTTTTTTCAAAATCTCTTAAATTGATTGACTACACTTGTATTGGAAAAAGCAATAGTGTACTGACAAGAGGTTGACTGATAACACTACACTTTTATTAATTTTTACATCTTAGAAAGTGAGAATGTATGTTATTAACTCAAATAACTTTGTTTTGTTCATACAACTGTTACGGCCAAAATTGGCCTTGCGTTGTGAATAAGTAAATCACCTTTATCGAGCTAACGCGAGGAGATGGTCTGTTTACTTTGTCTAAACCAAAAATGTCAATTTTTCATGCGATTTTGCTGGAATAAAGAATAAAGTTCTAACATATTTCAAACTATTATATTCGGATGTATACCACTATTTTTCTAATAGCTAGCATTCATCTCAAGCTTCAAAGTACCTGATTACAAATCTAATTTGTAAAGTTAAAGCCTGCAAAATGTAAAACTGGAATTTCAACTCTACCAAACATTGAGGAGTTTGATAAGATT
Organism: Morbakka virulenta; assembly: GCA_003991215.1. NCBI lineage: Eukaryota > Metazoa > Cnidaria > Cubozoa > Carybdeida > Carukiidae > Morbakka > Morbakka virulenta. The sequence continues at coordinate 2,924,289 of RDPX01000047.1, read as the reverse complement.
TTGCTTTTTTCAAAACCAAGAAAACAAGTTATGATAACTAGGAGGTTTTTGTCAAGAGAATCTTGCAATTCCACAATAGCACAATTACTACTGTCATGTATGTTCCGTAAAAATGCTATAATGATACATAAGTTTTATAGCAATTTTTTTCAATAGTCACAGCTAGACACAACGTAAGATGTAACTCATTACAAAACTTTTACATCCTGCTCTTTATTGGCATGAATAACTGATACATAAATATACCTGTTTGTTATGTTTGTTCCTTTTTAATCACTACAGAAAGTTAATACAAGTAAGTTGACTTATACAAATTTAATGGAATTTGTCTGTATAGTTTGTTGTCCGGTGACAACCTAGTTGAGACCGACGTGTTAACCATAAGTTTTTTCTATTCTTTGTTTTATTCTCTAGAAAAAATATTTATCCATCTATCTATCTGTCTATCTATCTATCTATCTATCTATCTATCTATCTATCTATCTATCTATCGATCGATCGATCTATCTATCTACCTATCTATCTATCCATTTATCTAACCAACTGTAGATGTGGATATATAATGTAGAGAGACAGATGACAATGATCTATTTACCTATATACCTATCTTTCCATCTATTTTTCTATTTTAATCCTTGTCAATAATAAATTAGCCTTCTTTCTATCCGCCTTTGTGTCATTCTATATACCTAGTAAGCGAGCTGTGTATCGATAGATATTTGTCAATTATACTCAAATTTACTGTGTTAGGGTCTCTTCTCATATGAAGGTACATTTATATGCACGGATATGATACATTTACTTTGATGATGTTCTTTTGGAAGTATTTTATCGTCGTTAAATGACTAGTGACAAAGTTTGAAACAGGTAGAATGTAAACTCAACAGTCCATTAACAAATATGAGAGTTAAAGCGAAGATAACAGTTAGACGTACCATGTCAAAGTATTGTGAAAGTTTACAAGTTTTAAACTTGTTATGGTACAATCGTGACCGTTGATCCTTGGTTAGGAAAGTTCTGATGTAGAAAATCTAAAACAAGAGTATGCAATACGGATTTTAGTTCTATGTTTTGAGCACACAATATTTTGAAAAAGAAAAAATTTAAGGGTGGGATATTTGGTGTTTGCCTAAAAGTTTTACTTCCCCAAGAGTTCACATTCCTGTTTCTTGATGTCAGGAAACCTGGTTCTTATTGTTTTGATTATCAAACTTGGTTGAATGTGTACTTAATTTGGATCGATAGAAAAAGATAAATTAAAGAGTAAAAAGCGAAACTACCTCCACAGTTTTCTATATTTGTACTTTATAGAGAAATTTGACTTTTGTCAAAATAATAGCTACGATACTTGTGGTCCCCTTTTGATCGTGTTGGATTGCTATGATACAGGCGTCCATTGAAAGCAATGTTAGTTAATTGGCCTTAAGAGACTGTATTTTATTAATTTTTATCAAAGGCTTCCTGCGTATGTGTGTTTTTATTTTATGTTATTCGATTAGGATTATCTGTTTTATAAAATATTTTTTTGATTTTCTAATCTCTTGAAACTAAATGCCGTGACATGTTTGTGTAAACCTTGATTTTCTATATGAGTTGTTGCTAAAAATATGATCCAAAAAACATAATTTTAGTAAATACCTTCTATTTAGGTGGGGAAACAAACTTTAGTTATAGTGATTAGTAACTAAATCTCTGACCTTTGCTTCAATGTGCTAAACTTTACACTGCAAAAAGCACTAACGGCCTGGTTTAAAAATTCAGTCAGCACCGCCAACAGCATGTTACACATCTAAAACCTCTCCTCAAATATGTTTCACCATTCTGTAGTTGAACCTCTTTAGCTTTGAACTGAAGTAACGTAAGGTACTAAGATAGTGATAACACAAGTTTCTTTTTGAAGGTTCTTTAATTTTGAAGCTAAAAAATGTTGCCACATAGCTGTCTTTTTTCTTCCAATTGTAAACTAATTTTACGGGAGTCAATGAGGATATGACACAAACCTGCACGAGGTGTCCTCTGCGAAGCTGAACGGCTTGCTGAGTGTGTCAACTACTCGAACTACAGCTAAGTGCTCACTTCAGCGATATATTGCAACATTATGACTTCTCTCCTTTAACATCGAAAGATTTTCTGACCGGAAAGTTGAAATACTGGCTCAAAGATCGGCAAGTTATGATATCGTCTGCGTACAAGAGGCACATCGAGAGAAAACAGTAAGCGCCCCTATTTAAAAGGGAAAAGTCTGGCCGCGGAAATAAGCAATATGGGAGTGTAGTACTTACTAAACCTTCCTTAGTCATTGAGCGAACCTATACCAACAGCAGTGATAAAAACATTGAAATAATTACTGTGTGCCTGAAAGATCTGGCAATCACATCGGGCTACAAACCACCCAACAGCTGCTTCAACCTTAATGACCTTCCGACAAACTGTAAACGGAAATACCACCTAACTATCGGTGACTTTAATTCGCATAGCACATTGTGGGGTTATGGAGAGACCAACAATGATGGTGCTGCAGCAGAGGCCAAGGGACTAACAGTTGTTCATGATCAGAAACAACCATTTTCATTTAACAGCTCTCACTGGAAAAGAGATTGTAACCCTGACATCGGGTTCATCAGTCATAACATCCGCCCAAT